>JAJJLU010004259.1:0-15843 GCA_023807065.1 Isotricha intestinalis | reverse complement strand
TTTTATATTTCCTCCTCTTCCTCTTACATTAATTATCTTCTTTTCTCCTAATTTTGTTAATGATGTTGTCTTCCCATTTCATACTTTCTCTTCTTTCTATGAATTGGCATTCTTCCTCCTGTTAAACGCCTTTTTGTTTTTGAACTTCGTGTTATTCCCATTGTTCAATGTATATCTTCAATGAGAAAATAATTATTTTAAATATTAATTTTATTTTTTTATTTATTTATTTATTATTTTTAATTTATTTTTTTAATAGTGAATTGTTAAATGGATTGTTGCCAAGAAGTTATTAAACCTAATGAAAAATTAAAAAGATTGTATATTTTGTTGAAATTCATTATAATATTTAATATTATTCTTTTAATACTTCAAGCTTATATTAGTGAAATTCCTCCTTCTTTTACAGATTTTTTTAATATTTTATTTCTAATTTTAGCTATAATGACAGGATTTTATATATATGCTGTTTTTTATATATTTTTCAATCTTTTTAATGTAATCACATCATTTGTAACATTAGGAACAATAATTCAAAGATATTTTTTAAATAATGAAGAAATACAAGAAACACTTTTAATTTTTGGGATTGTTAGTTTTTTATTTTATATTTTTTCAATTTATATTGTATTTAATACTTATAAAGAAATGAAAGCTATTTTATTAGATAATGGAGGACCTAATAATTTTTCTCAGGAACTTAATGAAAGGAATAATGAAACAAGATCAAATTTTAAAGCTTTTTCCGGAAAAGGAGTTGTCGTTGGTGGAAGTTAAATATTTTTATTTTCAATATTAAATATTAAGTGTTTCAAAAAAATAACTTAAATTATAAGCTCATAAGGATGAAATAAACAAAATAATTTATAAAATAACTTATTTATAATATATTGAAGAATAAATAATAAATTTTTTAAAATTAATAAATTAATCACAGTATATAAAAAATATAAAAGATGTGTGAACACAATAATATTATAAATAACTATAAATAAATATTTTTCATTTATGAATAATTCAAATATTAATTATTATTTCAATATAATTAAATGACCGAAGAAATAAACAATAATCAATCAATAGAAGAAATAAATAACCCTTTCAATGAAGATCAATTACATTTAATGCAATATACAAGAAAAGGAAAAATTAGTGTCTGAAGGTAAATATTTAGAAGCAAATGAAATAAAAACAAAAATAGATAAATTAAGAAATTCAAACAGAAATATGAGAACAGAAACTTTAAATTTAATTCAAAACAAACAAAGTGAAGAATTAGAAGAAAATTATAATTCAGAATATGAAAGAATTTCTGATATGTGGGATAACAGATTATTATCTTTTATTGAAAATGGAAATAAAATTGAAGATAAATTAGCTCAAAATCAAATTAGTAAACTTGAAGAATTAATAAATCATTTAACAAGTAATTATCCAACAATAAAATATTCAAAAGAGTATTTAAATTTAAAACAAATTGAAAGAAATTTAGTTAAACAAGAAAGATATCAAGAAGCAAATTATTATAAATCAAAATGCCATAAATTAGAAAAAGAAGAAACTAAAAAATATAATAAAGAAAGAAATGATAAAATACATAAAAAAGTAGAAGCACTTGGATTAAAATTTGAAAATGAAAAAAAAGTTTTAAGAGAAAAATAGATAGAAATTTTGAATTGTTAAAAGTTCAAAGAGATAAAGAATTAAAGCACATAACAAATAAATATAAAAATAGAAAAACTGAATTAAATGGTATTCATAAAAAACAAAGAATTATAAATGGAAATGATAATTTATTAAGAAGTCAAAATATAAATGTTGCTAATTTAAAAATGAATAAAACTATTATGACTCTTGATTCTAAATTTTATAATAATCTTGATAACATTAATGAATATGAAAATGAAAAAGAAAATTCATCTAAGAAAGATTATAATGAAAATTATTCGAAAAATTTATCTTCTTTAAGAGATAATGAAGATAATTAATGTTTTTTACTTATTTTATTTTTATTTTTATTTTTTTTGGTTGTAAATTTTATCAAAGTAAAAAAACTAATTTATAAATAAAATACCTTATTTTCTTTTTATTTGAATTTTATAGAAAAAAAGCAAATTTATTTTTTCTTTCTTAAAAAATCTTCAGGTAATAATTCTATACTAAATCCATTTGGATTTTTATTATTATTATTATCATCAATATTATCATTATCGAAATCATATTCTTCATTTTGAAATTTTTGTTCTAAGGTATCTTCATCTTTTAACATTATTCTAAATTTAGTTAATCTATTTCTTAACTTTTGTATTCTATTCATTTCTTCTAATAATAATTTGTCTAAAGAAGAAGTATAATAATTTATATCACTTCCTAATTTATCAACTTTATGTATATATTCCATTTCCTAAATAATTTAAATTTAAAAATTTACTTTTTTTAATGAATCAACCATATTATCAATGTGACTTTTATGTTCTGAAATAAAATTTTCTTCTTCAGTTAATATTTGATTTATTAAATCCTCATGTAAAGTTGAAATTTGTTGATATTCTTCATCTGATGTTATTTTAATATCCTTATATTTACTTACATATTCATCAGCATTTAATTCTTTATCTTTTTTAATTGTATCTTCATTTGAATCTTTATTAATTGGTTTTCTTTGGTAATTACTATAATTATTACTTCCAATAATTTTATTATTATTACTATTATAATTATTATTTGAAGAAAATGGTCTATTTTTTAAATTATTTTTCCTAGAAGAACTATTATTCCCATTATTATTATTATTTTTTAAATCTTTTTTTAGAGGAATATTTTCATTCTTAATCAAGTCATCAATTTTCATAATATCATTTGCGGGACTTTGAATATTAAACCCTCCATCATAATCTTTTTGATTGTTTTTAAATTGATTATAATTATAATTACTGACATTTCCAACTAAACTGTTTTTCTTAATTTCAACAGTATATTTTAAAGCTTTATTATGTTGTCTTGGCATCAATAATAAGTCAGCTAAAACATCATTAGGATCTTTCTTATTAATATTATTATCTTTCTCACTTTTAGGTTTTCTTAATTCTTTAACTCTATCAGCATATCTCAAAGTATTTAAAGTATGTTCAGAACAAGATAAACAAGGACTAATATTAGCAATCATTAAAGTTAAACAATTTCCAATAAATGAATCTCTTAAAACTAAAGTTAATTTACTTCCTCTAAAAGGTTTATGTCTTTTTTCTTGGTCTAAAGCTCTTATACATTCTTTTAAAGCTAATAAACTTTTATTAATTTCAGCACCATCAATTTTAGTTTGTTTATTTGTATCAATAGTATCAACAGCTCTTTCAGAACCAGCTAAATCAATAAAAGATATTTTACTATAATTTGTATTACTTTCTTTATATCTAATTGATATTTGTAATATAGCATGACTTCTACTTGAATCTAAATTTGCACCTGTTATTCCTGTTGTTCTTCCATTTAAACCAAAATCAATTATTTTCATTAATTCATTTAAATTATTTATTTCTTTTTCAATTAATCCTGCGATATGAATATTTCCTTTTCCATCTTCTCTTGCTTGGAGTAAATTTTTATTATTTAATAAATCAAATAATTTATTACAATAAATTTCATAAAAGGAAACATAGAAAGTTAAATTATTATATTCATCCATTGAAAGATAATTAAACATATCTATTGCAGATAATAAATATAATCCAGGAACTTTTGGACCAGTATCATTTTCTATAAAATTATTTCCCATCATTGTATATGTTTTTCCGCTTCCTGTTTGTCCATATGCAAAACAAGTTATTTTTGTTTTTTCAAAAGCTGCTTTTATCATTGGTTTTACTATTTCTTTATATATTTGTTCATTTGTTGAATTTTCATCATAAACTGCATCAAAAGTAAAATGATGTTCTTCTATATATTTTGTTAAATCTACTTTATTTTTTAATTCTTTTACAATTATTGTGTCTTTTCCTTTTTTTTCTATTATATCTATATCATTTTGAATTTGTTCTCTTTGATTTGCTGGTCTTTTACGAACTAATACTTTTATTTTTGAAATTTTTTGATGAGGATGATTGTTTAAATTATGAAATAAGTTTTTATTATAATATTCATTATTGTCATTCATTATTTAAAAAATAAAAATTATTTGAATTTTTTATAATATTAAAAATAAAATAAATCTATTAAATATTTCAATCAAAATAAACAAACAATTTCAGAAATATCATTATATTAATTAATCAAATTTAAAAAAATAAATAAGAAAAAATAGCATGGATTATACTTTTGAAATAATAAATATATCAAAAATAAGAGAAGGGTTTTTCATAGGAGACAGAATAGCAGGAACTAATTTAGATGTAGTTTTACAATATAAAATAACTCATATGATAAATGCCGCCGGTTCAGAAATAATAAATCAATTTGAATCAATTGGAATAAAATATTTAACTTTAAATTGGAGTGAAAATCCAAAACAAATATTATTTGATTCAAAAGATGAAATAGCAAATAGAATTGTATTATTTATTGATGAATCATTAAGAAATGGAGAAGGAATTTTAGCTCATTCTGTAAGAGGACAAAATCGAGTTTGTATTGTTGTTATTATCTATTTAATGAGAAAATATAATTGGTCTCTTGGAAAATGTATTCAATTTTTACAAAGTAAAAAACATGATGTGGATATTCCAAAATTTTTTTTGGATCAATTATATAATTTTGGTATTAGATTAGAGAAAATTAATCAAGGAAAAAAGAAAGAAAATTGGAATGATGATGATAATTATGTTGATTTTGATGAAAGATTAATGAGAAATACTTTTGTTAATGGTTTACCTTCTAATAAAAATGTTAAAAGTGAGAATAATAATAAAAGGAAAAAAAGAGTTGGATGGGCTGATAATAATATATATGGTAAAAAGGGTTATTTATTTTCTTGTAATTTGCAAAAAGATTTATTTTTAATGAATGATATTAAACCTGTTAATAATCATATTAGAATGAGACCTAGTAAAAGTTGTGTTAAAAATAAAAGTAAAAGCTTCAATAATGATAGAGAATTTATATCTTTGAAAGATAATATTATTGAAAAAAATAATGAGGGAGATAATAAAATATATAATATTCAACCTATAAAACAAAATGAAATTTTTCAAAATGAAAATGTTGAGAAATTTCCTTTTGGTTTAGATAGTAATATTTTAGAACAAATAAATAATATTAATAATAATTTCAAAAATTTAACAATACCAAAGAATAATAGTAATCAAATTAATAATAATCAGATAAATAATAATCAAGATAATAATAATCAAAATAATAATAAAAAAAGTCCTATTATTAATAATGTTATTCAACCTCAAAAACCAGTTAATCAAAATTCTCAATATATTTCTAATCCAGTTTCTAATAATTTAAATTCAATGAACAACAAAATACCAAGTAAAAATCCTAATCAAAATATAAATCAAAATCAAAGAAAAATAAATAATTATATTGGAAAAGAAAATATTAATTTTGAACATCAAAAACGTTCAAATAGTCAAAATCAAAATATTAAAAATTATATTCATTTCCCTAATCAAATTAATGATGCAAACACTCTTAATTATAGAAATTATTCAATTGTCAAAGATCAAAATAATTTTGAAAATGATAATTATAATAAAATAATTTTTACACAAAATTATGAACAAATAGTAACTAATAATATAAATAATTATTATATTCAAAATCCAGAAATGATTAATCAAAATAATAAAAGAAGTTCACTTCAACAAAATCAAAGACAAAATAATAAAGATTTAAATGTTAATTCAATTAACCAAGAAATTTCAACAATAAAACAACAATTGAATAATTATATAAATAATCCAATAACTTTAAATCAAAAAATTCAAAATAATAGAAAAAGTAACTCAAATAATAATAATAATTATCCAATAAAAAAACCAATCAATTATAATAATTATCTTAATAATGAAAATATTCAAGAAGATCCTTTAAGAAAAAATAAAGTAATGGATTATTCTTTAGGATATGATCCAAGTAATGTATTAATAAAAAATATTATGAATAATCCTCAACAAAGAAACTTAAATAATAATAACATAAATATTCAAAGTAAAAACCAATTTTTAATTAATAATTATAATCCAAAAAAAAATACTATACAAAATAACCAAAATTATTTAGGAAATAAAAATCAAAATATTTTACATAATAATCATATTAATGCACCATTAAATAATTTTAATCCATCTCTTGTAAGGAAGGCGAAAACTCCTTTATTTGCAAGACAACAAAATATAAATAATAACAATGGTCCAATTAAAATTCAAAAAGACTTTAAAAAGCCAACTACTCCAGATAATATAAATAAAAATTTAATTAGACCAGGAAATATGAGGTTAAATAATAATAATAATTATGGAAATAATATAAATTTATTAAATAGACCAAATTCAATGAAAAAAAGTAATGATATAATAAAAAGACCATCAACTGCTCCTCAAAAAGATAAAAAAAATAATAATAACACGAATAATAATATAAAGGGAAAAAATTC
Organism: Isotricha intestinalis; assembly: GCA_023807065.1. NCBI lineage: Eukaryota > Ciliophora > Litostomatea > Vestibuliferida > Isotrichidae > Isotricha > Isotricha intestinalis. Next base: position 9,245 of record JAJJLU010004259.1, on the reverse strand, counting down.
AAATAATATTTATGGAAGTTATATGGGACAAACAATAAAAAGAGCACCTTCTCCTATGATTCAATCACATAATATTAATGTTAATATGAATAGAACTCAAAAATTAAATCCTGCAGGTTATAGAGTTCCTTCTCCTATGATTAAATCGACTAATTTAAGTTTAGACCGTTTTAAAAAAATCAATTTTTAAATTTTGATAAAAATTTTTTTTTCAAATGATAATTTTTACTAAGGTATTTTTAAAATTAGTTTTTAATTTGATAAATTTAATAGTTTCTTATTGGTTTAATGATAGTAAATACTTTTAATTTATTTAATAATAATAATAAACATATAAAATATTTTATTTTAATAATTGTGATTTTGAATTTAAAAAAGTAATAACATTATTTAAAACATATAAATAATAAAGAATTATAATTCCTAAATAATTTATTAATTTATTTAATAGAAAATAAAAATACTTTAATTAAATAAAATCATTTTTACTTCATTTTAATTTAATTGAATGTGAAAAATTTGATTAAAATTTAAAAATGATAAATTTTTTTCTTGATTTTGATTTTTTAGGACCAACTCCATATTTATATATAAAAAAAAATCAAAGATTCAAAACAATAATAGGATTATTTTTATCAATGATATGTTTTTTCTTTATAGGATTATTATGTATATTATTATTTTATAATTATATTGAAAATAAGGAGATACACATAAATGAATATTTTGAAAAGAAAGGGAATTTTTCTTTTACGTTATATAATGATTCAGTAAGGTTTAAAATATTAAATAATTATGACATATCTGTTAGTAAAAGAATAATTGAAATAAATGCATTATACTTTAATTTTGCAAATGATAATAAAATAACGAAATTAAATACTTCAACATGTAATTTAAATGATATTCAAAATTTAATTTCAGATAATGGTTTAAATAACGAAGATTATACATGCTTATCAAAAAATAATGTTGAATTAACAATTTCAAAAGAAGGAAATTATTCCTCATTTATTATTTTTTATGTTTCAAAATGTACAAACAGTACAGAGAATCATAATCATTGCTTACCAATAGAATATATTAATTCTTATTTACTTAAAAATGAAATAAAAATTTTAACTATAATGAATAATTATATTATTAAAAATTATGAAAATATTCCTTTTATTTTATCTCCTTATATAAAAAAAATAGATATAATCAATGGATTTTTTTATAATTATAATTTTTATTATAAAAAACTTTTGTATAAAAAAGACAAGGGATTTTTAATTCCTAGATATACTAAAAAAGATATTCAAATATTAGATATTCTTAATAATGATTTCCAAATTTATCCTGAATATTACCAAACATATTATCCAAATAGCTTAATGTCAATAAAAATTGATATTAATAAAGATTATATACATATTATAGAAATGACATTTATAAAATTTTCTGACTATATAAGTAATATAATAGGTATTTCCTTTATCATTTACAAATTGTTTTTTTTTATTAATTACATATTTGTGAAAGGAGTAATGTTTACTGAGTATATGGATATAAATAATGTTATTGAAAGTCAAAAAAATATAAGCAAATATATGAAAAAAAGCGATTTAAATGATAAAAAATATTCTAATTTAAGTCAATCACACTCGATTAATCAAAGTTTGAATAATTCAAATTTATTTTTAAATATCCCAATAACTAAATCAGATAAAGATTTTTCAAATATTTTAAAAGTTGAAATTGAAGAAAAGGAGCATATTACTTCAAAAAAAATAATTACTTTATGGAATAGTTTTTTATATTCAATAAAATATTTAAATCAAAATAATAAAAAAATTAAATATATATTATCATGTGAAGAAATTACAAAAAAATTAATAAATACAGAATCTATAATTAAAAAAAGTTATCAAGTTGATTTATTAATCCAAAATTCAAAAAATGAGATTTCAAGTTCAGAAGTAATAAAATCAAATTCTGAAATTAAAATTCCATTTCCAAAAACACAACTACAAATTACAAAAAAATTTCAATCTAAAAAAGAAATATTGGAAATAAATAATTCAAAAAATATAACAACAATAATAAGAGAAGAAGATGAAAATTAATTATAATTTTTTAAAATAAAATTTCTAATTTAAAACATTTAAATTTTTTATAATTATATAACAATATAATATGACATATTTATAATTTTTCACTTTATTATTTTTTTACTTTTTTATTTTTTTCAGAACAATTATTATCATCATTATAACTTAAAATAACTCCTTCCATATATTTATCAAATCTTCTTTTATAAGATAAAGGAGGAACACAACTCATTTTTTGAGAACAATTACCTATCATTTTAAAAAAATGTTCAATAGTTTTTATACAATTATATTCGGTTAAAATATCAATAATACCTAAAAAATAAATTTCTTTATAATTAATAGAATTAATTCCTCCATCTTCATAATCCCATAAATTTGATTTTAAAGTGTTCATTCTAATTGTAGCAGATTGATGTGAATTTATATCTTCTAAATTATTATTAATAATACTTTTTTCATCACAAAAAAATTTCATATTACTTGTATGTTCTCTATCATTATCTAAAATATTTGTAGTATTATTTACTCCACTTTCATAATTTATTGTTTTAGATTTTTTTGGTGTATGATGTATTTTATGAGATAATCTTTTAGGAAAATTTGAAGATATTTTTTTTTGAACATCTTTATTATTATGATGAATACCTAATAATAAAGAATAATCAATTGCTCCATTTTTATATAAAAATTCAGTATCTTTTTTTAATTGATTCATAAAAATTTCTCTTTTTTCTCCTATAAATGCTCTTTCATTTCTTTCTTCTAAATCTAAATCTTTTAAAGCTATATCACCTTTACTTATAATTTTTGAATCTTCTGAAGTTCCTTTTAAAACTTTTCTGCCTATTATACTACCTTTTAAATCATATCTTACATGAATTGTTTTACTAGTATTAAATACATTCATCATTACAATAAAATAGAATTTTTGTTTATTTTTTTTTATTTTTCTAATTAATTGATAACAACCTAAAAATTTAGGCAATAAACTTAAAGGGTTTTCTTTTAAATGTCTAAAATAATTAGGTAATATTTTTTTTAAATATTTATATTCACCTTTACTAATAGTTTTAACAATAAAAGAACCATCTCTAGTATAATAAAATAAAGATCCGCTTTTTCCAGTTGTGCATAATTCTTCAAAAATAGTTTGAGAACTTAACATTAACTCAGTTATAAAATCTTGTGGAGAAATAGACGCAATAAAAGCTTCTTTTTCAAAACCTAAATATTTTCTAATATTATTAAATATTATACCAGCATATTCTTTTAAAAAAAATGTTTCTTGTTTTTTTATACTAAAATTAGTTGTTTGAACAGAATATAACATACTATTTAAATACTTTTTTAAATCATCATTTTCATCAATTTTAAAATTTGGAGTTGATTGTACTGCAATTTGAATCCCCATTATCATATTTAATAATATTTTAAAACTTTGATCTGGTGCTTTTATAATTTGTTTTTTTACTTTTCTTATTTTTGCAGGTACATTTTCAGTGGCAAATTTATCATAACTTTTTATCTTAGTTTTTTCATTTAATTTTAATAATTTTTTAATATGAGAATTTAAATATGATTCACATATATAATGATATGATACTTGAATATTTAAAATAGTATCTTTTGCATTTTCTACAAAATCTTTTAAACCATTTAAAAATCCTTTTATTAAATAATATTTTTCAGTGAAAATTTCTCCTAAGAGTTTTCTTTTTCTTATTGATTGTCTTTTTTTTCTTTCAGAAATAGTTTTTTTTATTTTTTCTGAATTTTTAGTATAATTATTAGTTGAAATATCTTCATTTTCTAAATCAAACTCAGAATTATTTTGAATTATAGTTTCTTCATCACTAGTTTTACTTTCAATATTATCTTTAAAAGAATCATATTCTTCTTTTGGAGTACTTGATTCTTGTTTTCTAAGTGAATTTATTTCTAATGATCTAAACTTATTAATTGAATGAAAATCATGATTATTATTATTATAATTAGTATTATTATTTATATTATCATTTAAAAATGTAACACTTTTTACATGTCTTATTTTTTGCTTTTCTTTGCTTGTTTCACTTTCTTCTTCTTCTTCTTCTTCTTCTGAATTTTCTAATTCATTTGAAAAATAATTTTCTTGACTTGATTGTAAATCATATTCTGTAGATAAATATTTTTTAAGTTTTTTGAAAAATTTATCTATTGAAGGATTATTGTTTATTTCTTTTCCTTCAATTTTAGTCATTGATTTATTTAAATTATAAGTATTATTCTTACTGTCATGTCGAATAATATTTATAGTTTCAATTAATTCTCTTTTTTTTTTTTCATGTTCATTGTTTGTTAACTTATCAAACATATTTCTAATATTAAATTGTTGAATTTTTTTAAGAAATTTTTTTTGCCTTTTTTGAAAACAAATATTATATTCATTCATTTCATCAATAATAACTTGTAAATCTAAATCATCTTTTTCTAATATTTTAACAAGAGTATTTTTAAAAGTTTCAAAAAAATAATTTATAGATTTTAAAAGTGAAACAATATTATCATTAATAATAACTAAAACATCACTAGAATTATTTTTAAAATAATCAATCCAAGACACTAATTCAGGTTTTTCATTATAAATTTCTTCAAAATCTTTTGTGGTAAAATATTCTCCTTTTTTAGATATATGATAAAATAAAGTTTTAATGTCTTTTTCACTCATATTTTCAGTCTTAAAACCTGAATTTACTTTTTTAATAGTATTTAAAATCAGTTGAATATAATCTTTGAAATCTTCATAAGTAATTTTATCATTTCCTTTTTTATCAATTAATTTACAAGTAACTTTACATCTTTCTTTATCGTCACCATAATGATAAATATCAATATATTTTAAATATTCTGATAAAGTTATATCTTCTTTATTTGAAGAAAAAGCTAAAAATATTCTATCAGCATAATCTCTTGCTATTTGTGTTCCAAACATTCCTAATAATGGAGGAAAATTTCTTAAAGTTACTTTTCCATTTTCTGCATAATTATTATATAAATCTGTATAATATTCTTTTTCTTCTTGTGATAATCTTAATCTTAGAAGTTCCTGATTTTGTATAAGTTGATTTATCTTTTTCTTTTTTGAATTACAAATACATCCACAATTCATATTTTTTTATTTTTTAATTTCATTTAACTTTAGATTTTTTATATTTAATTGTGTTTAAAATTTAAAAAAAATTTAAATAATCAATGTAATTGTATTTATAAAAAAATAAACTAATTATTTTTTAAAAAAAGAAATTAAAATAATTTCATCCTTTATGTATATTTTTTAAAATTTTAATTCATAAAAATTAGAATTATTTTGTTATAAATAAAGAATACAATTTCCAATTTTTTTTAAAATTTAGGTTCAATCCAATTAGCGTACTCCTTTATAGATAATTATTATTAATAATTATTTACTTTTCTTTTTGATTCGAAGTAATTTTCAGAAATTCAAGAAAACGATATTTAAGTAAATCTCTTTATTTAAGTATATCTTTAGAATATAGATTAGTTTTAGCAATTCTAAAATTTTACTTCTGATTTATTATTAAATTTTAAAGTGTTATGATATTAAAAATAAAATTTTTTGATAATAAAAAATGTTTAAATATTAAATGGTTTATTTTTACAATATATATGAAATCTAAATAAATTTATATGAATTAAATAACATATAAAATCATATTTTTATAAATAAAATCAAAAACACTATATTTTCAAAAACAAACTGACAATATTTCAACTTAGTAAACAAATAAAAAGAAAAATCAATAAAATAAAAAATACAAACAGAAAAAAACTTTAAAAATAAAAATGAATAACATGAATTAAAAATTTTTAACCCATTTTTCAAACTCAGCACCTCTAACACTCAATTTTTTCTTAGTATTAAGTTTTTTAAAGTCTTGTTCTTTTAAATAAGCCAAATAAGGAATACCAGTATTATTATCCTTCTCATTTTTAAACTTTAATTTATAAGGAGGATTCAAAGATAAAGAAATTAATTTATTCCATTCAAAATGTTTAAAATAAGGTTCTTCTTTAATTTGTTCTAACTTCCATAATCTATTAGTAGGACTTTTTCTTAACATTTTCATTTCTAAATCAATGAATTCTTTATCATGAATATAAGGAGGAAATTTAAGTTCTTCTTTATTTACTGCTTTATAGACATCCATAGGATCATCATAGTCTTCTCCAAAAGGTAATTTCCCACAGAAAAATTCATACATACAAACTGCAATCGACCATATATCTACTTGAAATGTATATCCTGCTCCTTTTACTATTTCAGGTGCCATATAATGAGGTGTTCCTATTACTGTTGTTGTTCTTTCTGATATTTCTTTTACTGTTCCAAAATCTATTAATTTTATATATCCCATATCATTTACCATTATATTTTCTGGTTTTATATCTCTATATATTATCTTCTTATGATGTAAGTAATTTAATGCTATTAACATACTTGCTCCATAAAATTGAGTTTGTTCTTTGTTTAATAAACCTATTTCACGAATTACTTCCCATAATTCTTTTCCTTTTATATATTCCATTATGAAAAATATGAAATTATCATTTTTTAAATATTTTACCATTTTCATTATTAATGGATGATCTACTTTTAATAAAGTATTTTTTTCTAATTCTACACATGATTCTAATTTTTCTTTTTTTATTTGATATAAATTTAATGCTTTTAAAGCATAAAGTTGTTTATTTTTTCTACTTCTAACTAAATTAACAAAACCAAAATTCCCACTTCCTAATTCTTTTATGTTATCTAAATCTTTTAATTCAATTGTATTATCTTCTAAATAAAACTTCTTTTGGAAATAAGCTAATAAATTTGGTTCTAATATACTTTTAAAAACATTTGCAGTTAATGTATAACAAATAACAGGACCATTGGCAATTGCAGTAGCAGATCTTTTTTCATTTATAATTAATGATCTTTGACCAAATTCTTCATTATCATTTAATGATCTTACATATTTTGAATTAACGAAAAAATCTACTCTCCCTGTTTTAATTATATAAAATTTATCTCCTTGTTCTCCTTGAGTTATTATTTTTCTTCCGTTTTCAAATTTTTCTATTTTTAATTTACTTTGTAATAATTCAATTTTGTCATCACTTAAGTTTCTAAATAAGGCTATTTGATCAAATGATGACATTTGATTAGATTTTTTTTGAATATTTTGCATATTTCCTCCTAATTCATTTTTTAGTTTTTCAAATTCAATATATGCTAACAAACAATCTGGATCTGCTATAAAATCTTGTGGTATTGGAATTTCTTTATTTTCATAAACATCATGTTCATAAAAAAAATGATTTCTTTTTGCTTCTACTTTACTTGTTACTTTATTTACTATATTTCCTTCTAAAACAATATAAATGTTATTATGAAGAACTTCTCCTTTTTTAAATATTACTTCTGAATTTTTATAATTATGAAAGTGAAAAAATTGAAAAACTTTTTCTAACATTTTTAAATTAATACTATTAAAAAATTTTGAATGTTGAAAAGCTAAATTAAGAAAACCAAAATGTAATATTTCTTTATAATTATTACCTAACTGACTTTTAAAAAATTCAACAGAAATTGAACAAAGAGTACAATCAGTTTTAGCAACAATATCTAAAGTTCTTCTATTTTCTTCTAAAATAGCCTTTTGACCAAAATTATCTCCTTTTTTTAAAGTTCTTATAATTTTCCCATTTTTAACACAATTAACTTCACCACTTTTAATTATATACATACAATTACCTAAATCACCTTCTTTACAAATAACTTCTCCACTTTTATAAATTTGTTGTAATAAATTATTAGCTAAAATTGTTTTAAACGAACTATCTAAAGGTAAATTAATACTATCTAAAAATTTTCTATTTTCATCATAATTTAAAGTAAATAAATAATCTAATATTTTTCTAAAAACTTCTCTTTTTAAAACCCATAATTCACAATCTGTAATTGCTTTTACTGTAGAATCTCTTGGTGAATCATATATTAAAGCTAATTCTCCAAATGAATCCCCTTTATTTAAAGTTATTTTTTTAGTTTCATCAAATATTTTTTCTAATTTTCCCTCATGAACAATATACCAATAATTTCCATTTGAACCTTGATTAAATAATATTGTATTTTTTTTTACTTTACATAATGACATTGTTATTATTATTTCATTTCTTGCTTGTTGATTTAATGTTTGCATAAAGAAATGTTTATCTATTATATTATATATTAAATCATAATCTTCTTTATTTGGATTGTTTTTATGGATTAATTCTAAATTTTTTTTCTCATGATTTGTACTTTTTTTGTCTTTTGCAACTACTGATACTTTTTCTTTTTTTCTTTTATGATGACCTACATTTTGATCTGGAGTGTTTTCTTTTGTTGAACGTGCTGAATCGTTGTTATTTTTTTCTATTGATTTTCTATGAGTCTTTGATGTTTTTTCTCCTTCTATGTTAGATAATTCTCCTCCCATTTTTTTTATTAAATTTTTTTTAAAGAATTTCAAATATAAATTGGATATTATAAATGATCCAATTAAAAAATATATCCTTATTTAAAAAGTTCGAATTATAAGGAAAGATGAAAAATAAAAGATGTTAAATGTTAAAATAATCATTCATTTTATTAATAGATTTAAATATATCTCATGGAAAAATACCATGTAAAAAATAATTAGATAAAAATTTAAAAGAATATGCAAAAAAAAATTTATAAAAATTTGATTATGTCATAGAAATAACATAATTAATCAATGAAAAATGAAAAATAAAAGATTTCAATTTTTTAAATTATATATATTTATAAATATTTTTATAAATATTAAAATATATTAATAAAATTATAAATTTATTAATTATTATACAGATAATAGTGTTTAGAATTTATGGGATAATTAATTTTGTATTTTTATATTGTTTAATTTTATTTTTTTTCAGAATTTTATATCTAATATTCTTATTTTCTTTTTTTTTTACTATTATTTGATGAATTAATTACTGAAGTTGATGCAGTATCTTGTGTTGAACTTAGTATTTTTTTTAATATATTTTAATAATTTATGAATTTCTTCTCTTAAATCTCTATATTCATTT
>JAJJLU010004258.1:0-15848 GCA_023807065.1 Isotricha intestinalis | reverse complement strand
AAGAACTACTAAAAAATAGTATAAAAAAATATTATTATTTGATATAGATACAGCTATAATCAATACAAAAAAAATATATGATACAAGATATGAACAAGAATCAACTACATTAGAATTTAAAGAAAGAATTATAAAATATATATTTGAAAGATATAAAAAATTAATAAGTAATGACAATAATGAATATCATGAAAATAATGAAGAAAATGAAATAATAAATAATAATAGTAATTATATTATTCCAAGTATTAGACAAATTATCCATAATATTGGTCATACAGTAAATAAACAAAAAAGATGTAAACTTTTGGAAATAAAACATCTTACACATGTATAGAATGTAATATATATTTACATCCTGAATACTTTGGTAAATATCACAAAATTATGTTTTATAATAAAAAATAATAAAAATAAAAACAATAAAATTTATTATATAGTTAACAGAGAATTAACTTTTAATTTTTTATTTAAAAAAATAAATCCAAGGTAGTGACCTTGAATCTATGTGGAGCGAGGGCTCCCTAACGGGTAGATGAGGCGTTAATAATTACAATTACATGAATTTTCTATTTTAATATAATATTCATAAAGTTCCTCATATAAAAATGAAAAATAATCATCTCTCCCAGAAAAACTATTAAATTTTAATCATTCTCTATTAAATATTTGAAGTTTATTCATTATCTTTTGATTATCAATTATTTATTTAAATTGTATACAAGCTGTTTTTTTTTTGGAAATTATTTTTATTATTAATCCTAATTCCAAATCTATAGTTTTTACTTCCGTAATCTTATTATTTTTGTAAAAAAATTCAATTTGGCTTTTAATATAATTAAAAGGTAAAATAATTAATTTATTCAATAAACTCTCACTATTTATTTAATTATTAGATAGCAATTTTAGTTGCATTGAGTTGTTTTGAAACATTAAAATTAATTGTTTTTATTTTTCATTTTATTCTCAAAATCCCAAAATTATATGGTTACTAAATTATTAAATCGAATAAAAAAATGAGTTACAATCCAACAAGTGCAAAAAAAGAGAATCATATTCTCAAATAAGAAACCAGATTTTATAGAACACGATTCTTCAAAAAGAAACTTAAAATCAATAATTATTGTTTTGAAGCAATTATTATAACAGGAATACTTATTGCTCTTATTATAGTCATCGTAAAAAAAAGATGATAATAAAGAAGATCTAATGATAGATTATAATAATTATACATATTCCAAAGATGAAGATAATGAATTTATTGAAGAAATTTTTGATTGGACTCGCGAGTATTAAAATGAAAAAAAATTGATTGAAAATTATACAATAGAAGATAAAAAGTTATTAACTTATAGAACAGAAAATATGCAAGGAGCATATGTGGGTTCGATGGATGCAAGTATTAAAAGAAAATTTCCTGGAATATATTTACAAGATGGAACAGCTGGAGTTGTTTTTTCAAACAACACTCAATCATGACAAGCTGCTATTTATACAGTTTCTACATTTAATAGAACTTTAATGTTAGAAATTGGTGCTTCTCAAGGAAAATTAATTTCATGATAAATGAAATACTATCATATTATAACACCTTGAATTAATATTTTAAGAAATCCTTTAGGAGGAAGAGTTTGGGAAGCTTTCGGTGAAGATCCTTTTCAAACTGGAGAAGCTGCTGTTGAAGTTATTAAAGGTATTCAAAGTCAAAATGTTTCAGCTTGTTTTAAACATTATTACATTATAAATGAAATAGAATTGTCTAGACATTTCTACTTCAAATATTCCTGAGCTATTTCTTTGGGAAATATATATTGAACCATTTTATAAAGCTGATAAGAAAGGTGATGTTACTTCTGTTATGGAATCTTATAATGCTATTAATGTAATATTTATGAAAGAAAATAAAAGATTATTACAAGATATTTTAAAAGATAAAATTGGATTTAAAGGATTTATAATTTCTGATTGGTGGGCTATAAATAGAAATAGTTCTTCTCATTTTGCGAATGGATCTGATATAAAAATGCCAGGTGAACCTGATATTCCTTCTGGTAACACAGGAGTAGAAGGAAGTGATTGGTATCAAATACCAAATTGGATTAAAAATAAAAATATTACTGAAGAAAGACTTGATCATGCTGTTATTAGATCAATATAATTCTATTAATCTGAATGAAATTAAATGATAGTACTAGAAATTTAAATAGACAATCAGGGAGAGAAAGTATAGTTTTATTAAAGAATAAAGATGATTTTTAATCTCTTCAAAAAAATAAAATTAATAGACATGAATTTAAATCTAATGCAATTATTGGAAATAATGCTTGCAAATTTTAATTGTTAAAAAGGTAATGATCTAACATTTATAGATGAGAAAAACAGTACAAAAAGATTTTTCAAATTTTTCCTTGGAATTGGACTTGGATGCGGATTAGGAACACATATTTGAGTGAACAAATTTCTATTTGATGCCACAAATGCTACTTTAACTGAATTAACTTGGAAAATAAATAACTCAACTGAAATAAATGAAACATTTTCGGATATAGAACCAAGGACAATAATTGAGAAAATTATAAATGTAGATCAATATATATATAATATATCAGATGTAACCATTAATCTTTATCAAAGCAAATTAAGGTGAAGAATATATAATTGTAGAAGAAAATGTAGGTGATGGAAATGATCTAAAACCTTGGCATAAAGGAGAAGATTTATTAGTTCAAGTATTAGATAGATTTTCAAATTCAAAAATAGTTTTAATAGTATTAAGCTATTAGTCAAATTTAAGGTTATTTTTTTTTTTATTTTTTTTTGGTTTTATTACTTTTTTTTAAGTAAAAAGTTGATTTAATAACATTATTTTTTTTATTTATTTTTACATTTTTTTTTTAATATTTTTATATTTTATTTATATTATATTATTCATCATATTATATTCCTATATTTTTTATTAATTTTCCTTATAATAAAAATATTTTTTATCTGTAAAATCTATTTTTTAAATAGTTTTTTTTCTTTTACAACTGATAAATTCATTTATTAAAATATTTATTTTGTATCTTTTAATTTACTCTTTTAAAGGATAGCTTTAATAATGTTTAATTTAATTATCATATAAAAATAAGAAAATTTTAAAATATTATAAGAAATTACATGTTTTAAAATAAATTAAGTTCCCTTTTCTTCTGAATAATCTATAATTTAACAATAGAAATATATAAAAAATAAAGAAAGTATTCAAAAGGTTTCCTTTTATATTAAATAAACAAATAAAAGATAATTTTATATAATTTCAGTGTTATTTTTGTTTGTATCCCTATTAGTATTAAAATAATAGTATAAATAGTTAATATATTTGAATACTATCAAATTGTTTAAAAATTTATTCAATTAATTCAAAAAATAATAATTATTTTTATTTTATTTAGATTTAAACAATTTTTTTATAAATATACACCTAAAATGTAATAACCTGCAATAAATAATTGGAAAAATTTACATTTAATTTATAATTTTATCTATTTATTTGAAAATCATGATAATCATATAACTTAAATGAATTAAATATTTTTATAATCCAAGAGTTTTAATATTTAAACTAGATTTTGATGAATTTTGCATATTTCCTCTATTATCTAAAATAGTAATTGTTTCATATAATTTATCAAAATTTTCTATATAATTTGAAGCTTTAGATGGTTTTTTTTCAATTACAGTAGTATATATATAAATATTTGATAATTGTTCCTCTAATTCTTTTTGAATTTTATTTAAATAACTAAATAAAATTTCATCATTTTCAGAATTCCCAATAGCCCAAATAAAATCAGGATTTTTCTCTTTCATAACCATATCTTTAATAATATGAGAAGCAAAAACTCCTTTATTAATATTTTTATTTGATATTTTAATATGATTAATTCCTTTATTAATTTGCAATTTAATATTTTTAATTGAAGATTCTAATTTATTCATAATTTGTTTAGAATATAATAAACCTTGTTCAGCATCACATTCTTCATAATTCCATATTATACAACTTTGTTGAATTTCAATTGAAGCTCCTTCACAATTTTTAGTGTAAGGTTCTAACATTTCTATTACTTCTGTGATCCATATATTTGATATTAAATCTGTATATAATTTATTAAAATTATTTTCTGAAGGTACTTTAAAAGAAAATCCATTTTCACTTACTAAAAATAAGTGATTTAAATCTTTAAATTCATTTAATAAACTTGTTTCATTATTTTTTGACATAATATATATTAAGTTTTTTGAATCTTTTCCTAATTCATTTAATAAAGATATTATTTTTTGAGTTTTATTTAAATCTATATCTTCTAAATTAAAAAAAATTAATCTTCTTGATGACAATTCATAATTATCAATTAACTCTTTTGAATTTAATTCTGTTATTTTATTTTGATTTTTCATAAATTTAAAATTTAATCCAATTCCAGAACTAATAAAGTATTCTTGAAAATTATTAGCATTTTTAATATCTTTAAAAATAGAAAATAACCATTTTTTACAAGAACTTCTTTTAACTAAATTAAAATCATTTTTTTTATTATCTTTCGATATTTTTTTATTATCTTTAGAATTTTTTTTATCACATAAATTTTGATAAACTTTAATGAAACCTTCATGAATAGATTTAGAATCAAAAGGAATAATTCTAATAGAATTAGCTAAAGTAGGATTAATACATTCAGAAAACATATATTCAACTAAATTAGTGTCATTTAAAAAAATTTTAATAAGTAAAAATTCATATAATCCAAGAGAATAACTTCCTCTTTTTGATGTTCTTACAAAACAATTTGCACTTGCTAATATTGCTAATCTTTGACTATAAGAATAATTACCAACTTTTATAATAATATTATTTTCTTTATTTTGATTACAAATTTCTTCTGAAAATTTCTTAATTTGATTTATTAAGTTTTCTTCATCTTTTGATAAAATAAAATTATTATTTTGATCCAATTCTTCAGAATCAATATAAATATATTGATAATATATTATTTTATTTTTATTTTCACCTAAATCTTCAATAAATCTTTTTAAACCTTCTAATTTTTGAATAATAGTAATGAGAAATTGAATTCCATCCATTGAAACAAAAACAAATTTATCTTGATTAACTTCTTTTAATTCATTATATAATTTTTTAAATTTTTCTTTTTCTATAACATGTTTAATTAAATCAGGTTCAGGAGAAATATTACTTACTCTAACTATTAATTTTCTTCCTAAATAACTTAAAACAATATCACCTTGTAAAGTTGAACTATAATCAACATTTAATAAAACTTTAGCAGCAGTTAAAAAATTTCTATTAGATTCAAATATATGAAAACCAATTACAGAACAATTTAAAAGTGATTTTAAAATTTCTTCTCTAAATGGAAGTTGCATAAATACATCTATACTTGGAAAATGTCTATGAATAAAATATCCTATTGATATTTTCTCTACTATTTTATGCTTAAAGTTTGAACACATTGAATATAATAATGAAGGAATTAAAAAATAACATAAATCATTTATCAATATTAAACTTTTTTCTGTTATAATATTTAATAATTTATCTGTTGTTATTTCATTAAATGTTCTATATAATTCAAATTGCTTATCTAATGAAATAAATGTATTACAAAATTTATTAGTTGTCATATAGTGAAAAATTGGATCAACTGATTCTTTTAATATATTTATTAATTTTTTATATATTGATTCAGTTATTTGTAAAGGGAACATTTTATATTTTTTTTCTAATAAATCATAAATTTCACTTAATTCATCTTTATTAAAAGTATAAAATTTATTTAATATTCCAACCCATTTTATATTCTTTTCATTTTTAGTAACATAATAAAGATTTCTATAAATAGGTTCAGTTACAAATTTAATTCTCCATTTATTATTATCATCTTTATTATTATTTTTAATGACATAAACAGGTAAATATAAAGAACAAATAATTAAATCATCATCAATAGTAATTTCCTTATCTTCAATAATATCTTTATCAATATTATTACAATTATTTTCATCAATACTATCATTTGATTCTTCTTCGCAATTTAACTCAGGTAATAAATCTTCATCACCTTCATTTTCATAAAGAATATTTTTTTTATTATCATTATCAACTAAATCTTGTAAATTGATTTTATTATTAATATTATCTCCATTAATATTAATATTAGAATCCATGATTTTAGAATCAACTTCAAAATCATAAAAATTATAATCATCTTTTGAAGGAGTATTAGGTATTGAAAGAGGAATTGAAGGAGTAAATTTTTCAATTGTACTTCCTGGATCATTTATAACTAATCTAAAATAATTACCTACTTTTACTCTTCTATTTGCATTATTTTCTGTTTTTTCCCATTGAACAAATTTACCATCTTTAAATATTAAATATTTATATTGAATTTCAGAATTTTGACGTGCTATTATATTTTCTTTACTTTTCCATAAAGGGTAATCTTGATTATTTGTTATCATCCTTTCACTATTTTCTATCGACCAATTTCCTAATGATGGAATATTTCCTGTTATATGAATTTCTTCTCCTGGAAATGTTTGATGCATAAATTTAAATTGAACAAAACAATTTTTTTGTTCTTCCATTTATTTAGCAAAAATATTTAATTAAATGATAATTTACTTCAATATTTAAAAAATTATTTAATATATTAAAAATATAAAAAATGTCAAAAGAAAAAAATAATTTGATTATATATTAAGAAATATTCCTTCATTTGAGTATGATGAAATAACAAATTTGATAAAAAATATGTTAAATACTATTCCAAATTTTTTCAATTCAAATTTAAATCAAGTATACAATAATATTTCATCAATTTCAGGTTTAGCAAAAATTTTATCCAAAAATTCAAGTGATTTATTCGAGATTGGAGAGCAAATTAAAAAAAATAATAAAAATTTACTTGATTCTTTTTCAATTCCTTTTAAATACATTCAAAATGACATTTTAAAATATATTCCTAAAAATTTAAAAGAAAAAGTTAAAAAAAATTCTATTTTAACCAAAATTTATCAAGGAAAATATGGTTTTGATATATTAAAAAAATTTACAAATGAAATATCAAAAATCAATATAAAAAATTTTAAAATATCAGATTATATTTCATTATTTAAAGAATTTATTGCAAAAAAATTATATAATAATAATTAAAGATATAAATTGAATATTTTGATAAAAAATATTTTTCATTATTATCTGAAATAAATATTTTTTTGGAGCAATTCAAAAATGATTTTGAAGGATTAAACCTTGCAAATATTATGAATTTGGATATTATGAATATGACCTTAGACAATTTTATGAAAAATGGATTTAATGTAATTGAATTTTTTATATAAAATAATTAGTTGTATTATTTTTTCCATTTTCTAATTACCTATTTACTGATTATTTTCAATTAAAATTCTTTTATTTTTTAATCTATATAAAATAAATTTAATTATTATCTTTTTTAATTTTTTTGTATAATTTATTTTTTGCCTTTTCAATTTCTAAATAACATATTTCTTCAATTAAAAAAAAATTATTATATGTTTCTTTTTTTCTTTGTTAATTAATCTTATATTATTTAATAAAATAACTAAAATTCAAACAAATGCATTTTTTTGAAGAAGACATTTATTTTTAATTCTAAAATATAATAAATATTTTTTTTAATAATTATAATATTTTTTTTAACAATTATTTCAAAATAAGATTTTAAATAAAAGATTATTAGTACTTTCAAGTCGCATTATATTATGATAAATTTTGAAAATCACTTTTTTTAAAAGATTAATATAATAAATTTGAAGCTTATAAATTTTAATATTTGAATTTATCTTTTAAATTTTTTTGACAAAAATAAAATTATTATTTATATCTCAGATTTTATTCAAATAATTAAATGAAATCAATTATTGCAAATTTTTTTGAATCAATAGATATTTATGGAGCTTATACTTATTTTACCATTGAAAAAAATATAAAGTCAAAAACAATTACTGGAGGAATATTTTCATTATTATCTTTTGTATTTTTTATATTATATACCATATTAAATTCTGATAATTTATTAAACAGATTAAACCCTGCAGTAACAAGAATGGAATTATATGATAAAAAATATATTAATGTTGATAATTTACTTTCAATAATGCCTATTGCAATAACATATAGAGGATTGAGTTATGAAGAACTATCAAATTATTTTTATATTTTTGCATATTATGAAGAATATAATATCAAAAATGAAGAATTTATAGATGGAGAAACTATTGATTTTGTTAAATGTTCAAAAGAATTTTTTCCAAATATTTCAGAAGATATATATAGAAGTGAAATAGTTAATGGTAGTATATGTCTTGATGGTAGAAATTTAAATAAAACTCGTTTATTTTATTCTGAAGGAATACAAGGAACTTTATATATTACCGTAGCTTATTGTTTTGGATTAATTAATCCTAATTGTCCTCCTCGAAAAGACATAATTGATTTCATTCAATTATATGGTACTGAAATTTTTGTATCTCTTGGGGTAAGTGGAATAAATCCTTTAGATTATAAAAATCCAATTCAACATTTTATTCAAAAATTCACTGTTGTTCCTACTATTCATTATGTAAAAGGTTTAGATATTTATATTCAAGAAGAAACTTTAGAAACTGATGATGGATTGTTATTTAAAAAGAATAAAATTTCAAAAGCATATAACTCATATAATACCCTTTCTTATTTTAAAAATGATGAAACTGATATTGTTTTAGCAAGAATTAGAATCTATCCTTCTAATCATGCTTTTCAAAATAAAAGAGTGTATGTTAAAATACAAGATTATTTATCACAAATTGGAGGAATTGTCAGTTTAGCATTAAATATTTTTCCTCATTTTATCTATTTAATATCTATAGGAAGAAGAGATGAAAAACTTTTAAATGTTTTAATTGAATTTAGAAATGATAGAATTCATGCCAATTCAATCAAAAGTATAAAGAGTCTAAAGACTATTAATAATCTTCCATTGAATAATAAATTATCTATTCATGAAAGCAATATAAAAAAAGTAACTAGTAATGATAACGAAAATTCAAATGAGCAATTTGTTCGAAATTTTTCTTTAAAATTTAAAAAAAATAATTATGTAGAAAAAATAAATGATAAAAATAATGAAAATGAAATTAATAAATTTTTAGAAAATTGGAAAAATAGAAAAAAAATCAAAATTAATTTTTCTTATTGGGAACTTTTAAAAATAAATATATGTAAATGTAATTTTATGATTAGAATTTTTAAAAAAAATAATTCTAAAAAATTGAAAATTTATTATAAATTTAGAGGTTTAATTTTAAAATTTTTAGATATTCCTTATTTTATATCTAAGTTCGAAGAATATGATAAATTAAAATATATTTTATTTAATGAAAAACAACTATCTTTATATAAATTTATTTCTAATGATTTCATATATACTGATGACTTTATTATGAAAAAGAAAATGTTAACAAATAAAAAATTATTTTATAATGATGATAAAAAAATAGTATCTACTTTATTAAAAGTAGTAAAAGAAAATAAAAGAAATAATAAAAGTGAAATTGATCAAAGATTGATAGAATTTTTTTATGATTCATTTATTTATTAATTATATGAGTTTAGAGTTTTTGAATTAATTTATTGAAGATTATAATTCATTATTTGTATATATTCATGATAAAATATATTATAAATAATCAATAAATTATTTTTAAAAAAATAATTAATTGTTTAATTGTAAATTGAATAAATAGGAAAATTAGATTCAAAAACAATTAAATTTAAATAAATTCGATATAAATATATTAATATATAAATTTAATTATGCTAAAAATAACTTTTTTAATTAAACTTATAAATTTACAAATTAAATAGTAATCGAAAAAGTCCAATTTTTCAAATAATTGAATAAAATACTTTATTTTAATAAATAATAAATGAATTTGAAAAATTTAATTCGTAAATTAAATAAAATTTCATTTTTTATATATGAATAATTTTTTGAAATTATATTTATCAATTATTTTATTGAGTTTATATATCATCATTCAGAAAAAGGGATAAAATAAATATTTCTTTTGATAAAAAGGATTCTTCTAATAATTATATTGAGTCAAATGTGTTGTCTCAAAGAAAAAAAAAATATAACTTTTCAAAAAATTTTTTAGTAATTTTGTTAATTCTTGTAATTTTCATTTCAATATTTTTTATAATATATTTCATTAAAGAAATTCCAACAAAATCATCATCATCATCATTAATTATCTAATAATTCAAAAAATTCCACAATTTTTAATGAAAATTCATTTTTAAATCAAATAAACCCTGAAATCTCAATTAAACAAATAATAAAATAAAAGATTATTTAAATGAAACTTTAGTATATAAGAAAATCAAGAAAATTCATTCTATAATGGAAGTTGATAATGAAAATTCAACAAAAGATATAATTTCAACTTCTTATTTTCTTTTGAATATTTATGATATAAATTCAAATAATGTAGATTTATCAATTTTTTTTGCAAATCTTTTAGTATTGAATTCAAGTGTCAATGACGTTAATGTTACTATTCCTTCTGGAGGAATTAATATTTTAGAATATTTTGAAAATGGAGAAAATTATTCAAATAAAGATATTATTGATAAAGGGTATGGAGAAATTACTGAAATTGAATTAAAACTTTGAAGAATTAAAAAATTTGAATTTTTCAAAATTTATCCGTGGAAATAGTGATTATATTGAAAATGATGGATTTGAAAATGTTACAAATAATATAAATTCTGATTTAAGTATTTCAATAATGAATTTTTCTTTTTATGAAGATGGAAAAATATTAGAAGTTAATTTTGCAAAAGATTTAGATGATATGATGATTCAATTATTAAATGGAACTTTATATGATATTAATCTTGATATTTCTCAAAATTCAAGATTAAGAATTTTGAATCAAGAAAATGAGAATTAAACAAAATTTGAGAAAGAAAATAAAGAAAATACTTACTTTAACGGATTTGCTTTAAAAAATAGTGAAATTGAAACAATTTCAAATAACACAGTTGATAATGAAAAATATACTCTAACTTAAATATCTTCTTTTGGAAATGCTAAATTTGAAAGTGATGATAATGAACAAATTGAAGATGAAAATGATGAAAATAATCCTTTTAAAAGTGAAAATATAGGAGTAATTCCTAATGGTATTAAAAAAATGTTATTTAATGAATCTTCTGAAACAATTTTAGTGTATTCTTCAAGAAATAATACTATAACTGAAATAATAAAAAATTTTAAATGAAAATATTACTTATGTAAAAGATTATTCAAGTGAAAAAAACGATACTTTAAGATTATTAAAAATGTTTAATATTTCAGAAGAAAAATATATTAAGTTTGGAAGAGAATTAAAAGTAAAGACAGAAGAAAATGAAATAAATAAAATTAAAGATTCAATTGAATTTTCATTTAAAGTATTTAAAATAAATTTATTTGGTGTTAAATTTGCATTGGGAGTTGTAATTCATGGAGAAAGTTCAGAAGGTACAATTAATGTTCAATCAATTTTCTCAATTTTAGATATAAATATACCACTATATATTCATACAATAAATTCAAATGTTGGAAATATTATATTGAAATATACTAATTCAATTTTATCTATTGGGAAAAAATTAAGTGAAAAATGTGAATTTATTAGAATTCAAATTAAAAATGATTGGTTAAATATAATAACAGAAAATTTAGGAAAATTTTCCAATCACATTACATCTATTTTTGATATTAGTAGATTATATAATGGGCCTATAAATCTTTAATAGAGGCTTTCATTAAATAAGCAAAATATATTTTTGATGGAATTAAGCTTATTTTAAAAGAAAGTATTGATATTTTTAAAAAAGTAAATATTAATGTGACTAAAGAAGGAATCAATGAAAAAAAAATGCTAAAAGATATTAGAAATCAATATTTAACAATATTAAATAAAGCCAAAGAACACGCAGCAAATATTCACATTTTTGGATTAAATTTATTCAAGATATAAAAAAAAGGAATTGAAAATTTAAAAGAATTTAATTTACCTTTAATGTATACATTATATTATCAATTATAGAGGCCCTGTTGAATTTTTAAACTAACATGAAAGAAATTTATTTAATTCAATTAAAAAAGGTACATTTTTAATAGAACTTAAAAAAATTTAATAGGAGATAAACTAGGAATGCTTGAATCAATTTTGAATAGATTATTAACATCTCCAATTTTAAAAGAAGGAGTTGATGCTTTAAATAGAAATAATATTAAAATCTCATTGTTTTCAATAATTTCAGAAGTTGAAGAACATATAAATATTATAAAAAATAAAATTAATGATAATTACCTTCAAAATAAAAATACTTATGGAAAGCAATTATCAACACATTTAGAAAAAAATATTTCCTATTTTTTTCAAATGAAAGTAATTCTTTAATAAAAGAAATAAAATTAATAATCGAAAGTATTGAATTAATGGAATTTTTATACAAATCATCTTGATATAATTGATACAATTAGAGATAATATTTTATTAATGTCAAATAATAAATTTTATGAATTATTTTCATCTTATCAATATTACCATCGCATTTATAAATTAAATGAAGAATTATTAACAAATAAAAGTAGATAATTAAAATTATCAGCAGATAATTTAAAAACAGTATTAAATAGTGAAGTTAGTGAAATGAAAAATAAATTTGAAAAAATTAAAATAGAAATGTCAGAAAATATAGATTAAAATTAGGAGATATTGCATTTCATTTAATTGAAATAATTACTTCTCGGGATTTAAAAATTTTAGTTAAAAATTATGATAATTTTCTAAATTCTGCCTTAGAAACAGTAAAATTAAGGGATCAAAATAATTATAAATATTTATATAATTATTTAAATAATGTTGTTAAAGAATATGAAAAATCTGGAAGCTCAAGAAAAACATCAGGATATGTTGTAACTGAAATATATTTTAAATTTCAAGAATTATTGGATAATTATAAAGAATGGATTTCGAATAATTTTGAATAAATTGATAAAAAAATTTTTTCTATATTTATAATTCAATAATAGATGTACTAGATACAAAAATATTCTAGAAAATTGATTTTAATAAGTATAAAAGATGAACATTTATATTTTTTATCAGGATATATTGATAATTTAAAAATAATTAAAGATTTAATTCATAAATTTATAAGTGAATCAATTTATGAAGATAAAATTAGAAACGATATAAATTCTAAATATTTACAAAATTTTTCAAATTCTTCCCTTGAATTATACAATAAAGGAAAACAATTATTTGATGAATAAAATAACTCATATCCTTTTTATTATAAATATTCAGATCATTTTTGTTATAAAAAAAAAAAAATCCTAAAAGATTTAAAATAGGAGCAGATTGGAGGACAGCAAGTGGTCGGAATGTGAAAGGAAGAGATAATTATAATAAAATTAATACTAATATCTCAACAAATTCTTTTGATAATAATTCAAAAATAATTTATGATAATTTTATTGGAAAATATTTACCAACCATTAATAATTATTCTTCATTAATTGAAATGATTGATAGCACAGTTATTGATTCCCACAATAAAAATATACAGAATTTCTAAATACAAAAAAATTGAATGATGTTGTTAATAATTATAAAAAAAATTTCAATAATCTCCTAATTTAGTTTTTGGTAAAGAATCTATTGAAAAATTTATAATTATTTTACAAAAAATATTGGAAATAAAAATTAAAAAATTTTATTCTAATATTAATTCATTAAATGATAGATTTTATATTCAATTTTATCAAAAAAATTTTAAAGATTCATTTTTTTTTATCTTCAAAAACCAGAGAAATTTTATATAAATTTGAAGAAATTGAAAAAAAGATTAAAAATATTGAAAATGATTTTGAATTAAATATTGTAAATACTTTAAAAACTCAATTAAACATTGAATTTCAATTTCTATATAATAAATTTTCAGATTTGACAAATGAAAATTTGAATAAATTATTTTTACCTTTGAGAATTATTTATATTTTAATCAATTGTATATTATATCTTTTATTTTTTGAATTTTTTTCAAAAAAATCAATAATGAGTAAATTACTAATTATAAAATTAATATTCTATAAGACTCTAAAAATAATTTTTTGAGTGTTTGTAATTTAATTATTTTCATCATAACAATAATAACTTCCTTATCATTCATTTCCATATTATACTTATTATTTATTTTTCTATTATTTATATTATTATTATTGATAGTATTATTTATATTAAATCCCATATTATTATTATTTTGATTTGAATTTTATTTATGACATTTACATCAAAATTGTAATTCATTCCATTTGAGTTTTGAGATTTATTATTAATATTAAAATTATTTCCATTATTATTATTATCCAATGAATTCATTTATTTATTGAGTTTATATTTTGTTTATTCATCTTTAAATAATTTATGATGCTCATATTTTGATTATTATTCATTAAATTGAAATTTTGATTATTAATTTCTAATATATTTCTATTTGATTATTATTCATCATATTATTTCCTGTTTAAAATTTATTGTTCCTTCACAAATAAATCTAAATTATTATTATTTTGTTTTTTATTATCATTATTATTTCTATATAAATGTTCTTCATCCATTTTTTGAATAAAAAATGAAAGAAAAGATTCAATTTTTCCCCTTTTTTAACACTTATCTATCTTTCCATTGTTCTTCTTATATTCAATAACTCCTAAAGATATTTCCATCATAATTTGACCAATTAATTTATCACTTTAAATATCATCAACCAATTGAGAATTACCTTTTTGTAAAAATTCAATATAATCTGTTTAATTCTTTGTTAATTTTTTCATATTTTACTTTATAAATCAAATCATTTCAAATGCCAATTACATTGCTTAATTCAATTTACTTTTCTATTTCTTCTCATTTTATAATAATTTTAAATCTAAATTAATTGATTCAACTTTTGAAGAAGGAATATTATTTACATTATTATTACTTGATATAACATTATTATTATATTAATTATTATAATAATTACTTTAACAAAACTATTTTCTTTTAAATAATTTCATAAGAAATAGAATAATTTTTTGAGAAATTAACATAATGTGTTCTTCCAAAGATTTATAAATTGAAAAAAATTAGGAATTTGAAAGAAAATTTTTAATTGAACATCAATAATATCATTTCTATTATTAATTATATTGTTTGATGAGGATAAAAAAACTTTAGATGAAACTTGAGACCACATTGCATATTTACATTCATTAGAATAATCTAATAAATCTAAAGCTAAAATTTGTATTATTAAATCATTATCTTATTTTCCATTTTATTATAGCACAAAAATTTAAAACTTCATCCACTGTTTTTAACAATAATTCCAAAATCTTTAAATCAAATTTGAAGAAGTACAATTTTTTTTATCATTTTTATATTTTTTATAATAAAATTAATTAATATATTTTATTATTTGTAATTTAAAAAATTTAATTTATGGAATGAAAGTATAAATCTTATTTTTAATTTATAAAATGAAATTAAAATTTGAATATTATTTAATTTACTTTTCATTTTCCTTTTAAGTTAATTTTTAGTTTTTATTTAATAACCTAATTTAGTTCTTCTCCAATTTCTCTTTTTTGCATTATATCTTATTGTATTTCCTGTTCTATATCTTATCCAATTTGGAATTTGTCTATTTT
>JAJJLU010004257.1:0-15864 GCA_023807065.1 Isotricha intestinalis | reverse complement strand
TTGTTAACAAAAAATATTTTATAATATTAAATAAATTAAAAATTCTTTTATTTCATTCTATAAACATTTATATAAAATTATATTTATATTATTTCAAAAATTTAAAAAAAAAGAATAATAAAAGAATATAAATTATTTTGCTCAATTTAATCAATGTCCAACAACTTCATTAAATCTTTCACCATGGATATCAAAAGATAAAGGATCATGTTCATTTAGAGTAGATGAAAATCACATTCAAATAACATCTCCATATAATTATAAAAACACTTTATTATGTAAAAATGGTTATACAAGAGTAGGTTACAAATGTTTATCAACAGCTCAACAAGAAAAATCTTCTTTTTACTTTAATCACTGTTACAATTTCTTACCTGCATATCAGAGATTTACTAGTACTCAACTTGAACAAACTAAAAATGGATATGTTGTTGAATTTTGGTTTAAATTAGATAAATTAAATGAATTTTGTGGTAATAACAAAAATAGATATGTGTTATAGGTTTATCCACATTCTTTATTCCAATATGCAAATGATGATATGTTTATTATAAAGATTTATTTTTATCATCTAATACACCAGTTAAATTAAATAATATTCATCTTTATGAATGGAATTTTGTTTTATTTGAATATAGAAAAGCAAAAGCAAAAGTTAATATTTGGGTTAATTTCAAATCAATTGAACCAGATCATTCATTTAATATTCAAGAAAGTAATATTAATTCAAATGCTTATAATGTAAAAGCATTTGCATTTTCTAATGGAAATTATTATTGTGCTCCTATTGAAAGTATTTCTATTGATTGGTCTGATGCTTATTATTCAAGAATGAGTTTATGATATTTCATCTTCTTCAGTTTATATGGTAATGGAAAATGCATTAGAAAAAGTAATATCACAACCAAAAAATATTATTATTTTTTATATTTTTAATACAGTTAATAATGATTTAAATTTAGTTTATGATGAAAATTATCCAACTTTAACAATTAAAGCTTTGAATATTAATGATAATTTAAAAACTATTTCTCCTTATAGAGTTGAAGATGTTATGTTATTATTTTCTTCTACTTCAAATTTTGATTGGGGTGAAATTAATGAAGGGAAATATATTATATCATAAGAAATAAAAACAGGAAAAATTAATAGTGGTTTATGTGCTATTCATTGTAAAAGATGTTATTTAAGTTCTGAAAATGATTGTTATGAATGTTTTGAAGGATATGTTTTATATTATAGTGGTTGTAGACAAAGAACGAGTTATTATCCTTAAATTCCTGAAAGTTTAAATAATTATATTGTTCCTAATTTAAATAAAAATGGTTTTGAAATTGATAAATATAATCCTTTGACTATTAGTTTTTGGATTAAATTTTATGGTATTAAATATAATAATTTATGTACTGATATTAAATCTAATTGTGTTTTAATAATTCAAATTTCAATACAAAATAAAGTTTATTTATGTTATGATACAAATAATAATCATATTTTACTTTATTATAATGATAATACAATTTTATATGATAATTCTTTATTTCCTTAAGAAGCAGGAAAATGGGTTTTATTATAATTTTCAAATTATAATAGTATTTTTAATATAGATACAATAAGTTATTATCCGTTAATGTTTTCTTTTTCATTTAATTCATATACACTATCAAGAGCAAATACATATAAAAATAAATAATCCAAGGAATTCTCATTGATACAATAATATTTGGATGTGGAATTTCAGCATCTTTCACTGATTTAAGAATATATAATACTTTTATTTTAAATCCTTATGGAATAATTACTAATGATGAAAGCTATCAAAAATTACTAGTTTATAATTTAAAATTATATGATATGACACAATCATGTATTCCTATATATAATTTATATGATATAAATGGAAATGAATTAAGTGGATTAATTACTTGTAAATCTGATTATAACATTTATCATGATATGTCAAATATTAATTGTAATGAAAATAAATATAAAAGAGTAGATTATATATCATTAAATAATGAATGTGTAGATTGTATAGATGAATGTTATTATTGTGGAGGTGAAACAAAATTAAATTGTGCTTGTTACTATAATGATATATATTGGTTTAGAAATGATATTACTGAAAATAGACTTTATTGTCAAAAAATTCCATATCAAGATTTTAATATTTATTCAGAATTACAATTTACAAATATTTCATATGCGACAACAAATGAATATTCAATTGAATTTTGGTATTTTATATATGAATATGTTAAAGAAAATCATATATTTAATGAACAATAAATTCAATGGACTGATCATAATAAAATTGTAATATCAAAAAAAGATGATAATAATGTATATGTTGATTGTTATCCAATTCAAAATAATGATGACTTAGTTGTAATAAGAGATTCATCACAAGAATATTTTCAATGGCATCATGTTATTTGTAGTACATCATTAACTAAAAGTAAATATTATTTAAATGAATTACCTATTAAATCTCTTGATAAAAGTAAAACTTTGATTTTTCATATTTTGGAGAAACAAAAACAAGATTAATTTTTAAAAATAAGGCAACACATACAAGTCATGGTTTATTTTTTATTAGAGAATTAAGATTATGGAGTATATATTCATTAAGAGAATTTCCTTCTAATTGTGCTTATAATTCAGAATATGCTAAAAATAATAATATTAATTTCTTACTTCATTATTATCCTTTTCCAAATAAAAATGATGGTTTAATATATGATTCAAAGGGAAATGAACCAACAATTAAACAAGTTAAAGATGATATTATTGGATTTAATATTATTGATTATGAAAATTTATATACAATAATATATGATTTTGATGAGTGTTTAATTGTTATGACAATACCTTCATTTGGTTATTTTAATTTAACTCACTTTTACCTTAAAGCTTATTTAGAAACACCATTATCAACTGTAGATCCATCATCAAATCCAATTTATACTTTTTCATTTTATATATCAGAAGATGCTGAAAAAATATATCCTTCAATAACAACAGGGCAATTAGATACAGAAGGTTTAAATAATTTAACACCAAATGAAGTTTTAATTGCAAAATTAACAGATTCAAAATTTAATAATTCAAATATAAATATATATGTAACAGAAACAAATCCAGTAACAGGAATTACAAAAATTGGTTTTGGTAGAATTAAAGTAATAGATTACTCAAATGTGGATATAAATTTCAAACCATATTTAACTGGTTTTGATGATGATATTTCAGTAGATTCAAATGATTTATCATCAAAAGTTATTATATCAAATGAACAAATATGGAATAGAATAATAACTTTAAGTTCTTTAGCAGATACTCCTTATTTCATATTTAATTCAGTTAATATGACTGAAAGTGAATTAAATTATATTATTAATGAAGATTCTACTTTAGATAAATATAGTATTAATGGTATAAATATTACAAATCCAATTTGCTCTCAAAATTTTTGTTCTAATAGAGGAGATTGTTATATTATTATAAGAGGATCACAATGTTATTGTTATGATGGTTATACTGGAATTAATTGTCAAATAACTACTAATAATAAGGAAATTATTGTAGATTATTATAAAAAATTTTGGAATTATTTAACAAATAATAATGATTTAAGTACTTTTAGTTCAATTATTTGTTTTACAAATTAATTAATAAAAAAAAAATTTTTTTAAATTTATTTTTAAATAATAATTATAAATAAAAAAAATATGACAGATATTCATTTAAATATAATAACAAATCAAAGTAATAAAAAAGAAAATTTAGATGATAGTGAAATGAAAGGAACAGGAGTAGGTATAAATATTGATAAAATAAATCAAGGAACAAGGAAAAATTTCATATATGATTTCCAAGAAATGAATTTAAGAAAAAATGATTCAAAATCAAATTCAAATGATTCAGATTATAATTCAGGGGATGGTAATTCAATAATACAAAAAAGTCCTTTATTAGAACTTGATTCTCCAACAAAAAAATTTGAATGTAATTTTCCTGATTTTTATACAATTGATAATATAGGATTTTTATATAATAGAAAAATAATAAAATTATTAAGAAGAAATTCAATGAATGAAATAATAAAAAACAAATGATAATGAAGAACATGAAGCATTTAATAATGAATATTCATTTAGTAAATTAGATAAAAAAATAAATGATGAATTAATAATTAATTTATTTTTAGAAAAAGGAATTCATCAAATAACATCAAATATGGAATTTGAATTAGGAACTTTATTATATCAACATAAACATGAGATTTATAAAGGAAAATTTCATCCATTAAATGAAGATCAATGTGATGTATTCATTAAAAAAATATATATTAGAAATAAAGAAGAATTAGATATTGCAATGAATGAATTTTTAATTTTATTTAAATTAATTTTTATAAAAGATCCTAAAACAAATTTACAAATGAATCCTTATATAAATAAATTACTTCATTTTTATTATGATGTTAATGATAGATGTTTTTATTCTTTTTATGAATATGAAGATATAACTTTAATGAAAGAAATAATTTCAATAGAAAATTCAACTGAGACTGAAAAAACAATAAATAGACAAAAATTATATTTAATACATAAATTACTTCATTTATTAGTAATGTTACATTCAAATAAAATAATTCATAGAGATATTAGAATTTATTTATTTTATTTTTCACCTAAAAAAGATGATGAAAATGATTTAAAAGGTGGTTTAATAAAAACTTTTGATTTTACTTCTGCATATATGTTCCCTGATAATATTGATTTATCTAAAATTGATGAATTAACTAATAAAATTAATAATGATTATTTTTTTTAACTCCAAGATTTGTTTCTCCTGAATTAACTTCTTTAAAACCTGTTTTTGGTTGGAGTGAAGATATTTGGTCTTTTGCTTGTTTATGTATAGAAATATTTATTAAATATAAAGATTATCAAGATGAAATGATATCTAGATTAATTAATAGAATTTTTAGAGGTGATGATTATTTAAAAGAAAGTGCAATTAATAATAAAGATGAATATAATTATGAAAATAATAATAATAATAAAAATGAAAAAAATGATAGTAATTCAGAAAAAAAATCAAATAATGATAATTCAAATATAAATAATTCAAATATTAATAATGATAATTCAAATGAAAATAGTATAAATAATCAAAAAGTAATAGAATTAAAATATGCAATACCAAAAATTCCAAAGACAATTCCATTAGAAATTGCACAAGTAATTGCAATATGTTTTTATGTAGAATCTAGAAATCGTCCAAATGTAATAACATTAATAGATAAATTTAATGGTGTTTTTAAAGAATATGGAATGGTATCATTTGATATAACAAAAACAGATAAAGAAAATTTAACATCATTATTAGAAATATGTAGAATAATTTATTTAAATGCATATAATGAAAGAACAAATCCAAAAAAAGATAGATGGATTGAATGTCCATATCATAAGAACTCATATAAAAATTATTATTGTGAAACTTGTAAAGATTTTTTTTGTAGAAATTCAATTGTAATGGCACATAAAGATCATATGTTTGAAGTTTTATATGGAACTTATGAAGATTCTTATAAAGATTATGATGAAAATAATCAAGGTGTTAATAAAAATAGAATTATTGAAATTGAAGAATTTTTCTCTGAGAAAACTATTTTAAAAGGTTATCAAGTTGATTTAGAAAAATTAGAAATGGAAAAAAATTTTAAAATTATTGAAGAATTTTCACAAAGTTTTGAAGATGATTATTTACAAGAAAAAAATAGAATTGATGAACAATATAAATTAATATTAAAAAAAATAGATGATTTAGAAAAACATCAATTATTTAATTTAAATGCAGCAAAAGATAAATTTGAATTAAATTATCAAAAATTATTTAATGGAAGTCAAAAATTAGAAGATTATTCATCATCATTATATTAGATTTTAATTTATTTTATTTTTTTTTATTCTTTTTTTTTTTATTTTATTGTATTATTTTTTTTATTTATTTATTTTGGACTTTCTCTTAAATGATTATCAAATAAAATTTTTTTTACTAATTCAGTATCTGCAACTTTTGGCATAATTCTTCTATGAATTTTATCAATTAATGTATTATCACAAAATTCTTTATTTTTTAATTTACTTAAATTATCATTATAAACTTTCTCATAATCTTCTCTTAAATTTTTACTTTTAAAACAAAAATGAATTTTATTTAAATCTTCATTATTATCAATCAAATAAATAAGAGGAAAAACTTTATCTAATATATTAAATGCTTCACCATAACTTTTTAAATTTCTAGTCATTGTATTATTAATATACATTCCATTAGGTTTTAATAAAGAATAAATTTTTAAAAGAACATTATCTTCAAAAAATTTTTTAGGAGGACTAATATCTTCTTTAATATTAATATTAATAATATTATTAACAATCAAATCATAATAATTATCATTTTTACAATCCATTAAAAAAGTTTTTGAATCATTAAAATACCATTTAATATTTTTTTTTTCTTTTTTATAATTATTTAATCCAAAATATTTATTTCCAACATCAACAATTTCTTTATCACTTTCAACATTATCAATTTCAATATGTGATTTTAAAATTTTATCAAAAAAATAACTTAACATTCCACAACTAGAACCAAGAATTAAAATCTTTAAATTTTCTTTTGGAAAATTATTCATACTAAAATATAAAGAACATAATACAACTTTAACATAAAAAACAGGAATAGAAGAATCATCAAAACATTGAACAAAACCTTTTTTAGATAATCTTTCAACACTTTGTAAAGGAAAATAATTAAATTCATTTTCTTCTTTTTTAATTTTATTTAAAGAAGATAAAATTAATTTAATTTCAGTTTGAACTTCATTAGGTCTTGCTTTAAATAATAATTGTCTAAAAGTATCTTTTATTTCATTATCAACAATATCTATTATAACAAAATTATTTCCATATAATACAAATTCTTTTTTTTGATTCTCATCACTCATTAACATAACTGGAATAGATTTTTATACAATCTTTAAATTTAAATAATAAAAGATAAGCTTTCATTTTATTTTTAATAGTATTTGTATCATCAAAATTAAAAGGAGCTGGACTAATTAAAATTATTCTTGCTACTTTAACTTGTCTACATAAAGCCATATAATTTTGAGTTGTTAAATAAATAAAGTCACTTACGTAATTTTTACTTACTATTATTGCTACACATTTTTTTGTTTCTAATAAATTTTTCTCATTTGAATCTGCAATTGTTAATGTAAATTCAATATTATTTGTCCAGAAATTTTCTTGTATTTTCATAGGAAAATATTCACCTGGATGTAATTCTTTTAAAAAAAATTGAAATATATACATTTTTGTCATGTATGTTACACTATTTTTTAATTGTGACATTGTAAATGATATTGGACTTGTTAATTTTAAATCTTCATTTAATTCATATGTTATTAATTTTTGATCTTTTAAATTTATTTCTTCTTTACTTTCACCCATTTTTTGTAAACAAAATAAACTTAAAAATGGTACTTTTTCTATTATATATTCTTTTATGAAAAATTTTGTTTTTTTATTTTCTATTTATAATAATGAAGATAACATTTGACGTAAAAAATATACGTCACATAATAACATTAATGTTCCTTTTTCATTTATTGAATTAAGTAAATTATTTAATAAATTTATATCAATATTTTTTGGTTCTTTTAATTGAGAAATCTCTTTATCTATTTTTTCATAATGAATAAAATTGTGACAATCAATAATTATATTATATTTTATTGGTTCTTTTAGAAGAAATTCTTCAGTTTCAATAAATAAATCTTTTAATTCATCACATGTTATTTTTGTTTCTGGATATTTTATTAATAAAATTGGTTTTGATGTTTGTAATTTGTTTATTGTTTTAAGTACTGATTCTAATTTTATATTTAAATTTATTAATCCGTTTTTTGTAGTTGGATATATATTATTTTCTATTTTGGAAAATAAAGTTACTTTTTGTGGAGGTTTATTTTTTAAAAGGAAATTTTCTTCTTTTTGATTTTCTATTGATTCTGTTTCTTTTTTTTCTTCCTCATTTTCTTTTTGAGATATTGCGAGTAAATTTGAAGTAAGAAAAATAGGAGTTGAAGCACCACTTGCACCTGATTTTATAAAAACAAGAGGTGGTCTTGATTATGTTGGTCTAAGTAAAATTAATTTCCTTCCTTTAGATGAATTCTTAGAAGATTATTATGCAAATATTTATATTCATACTAACTTTGAATATTATTATTATCATCAAGTTTATGTTGAAGGTTTTTCACCAAAAGGTTCTGTTGTAACAGGAGGAGCTAATGTATCAGTAATTGGTGCTTGGTTTGATTATAAACCAGAATATGGTGTTGAACCTTATTATCATTTTGGAGAAAAAAAAGTAAAAGGAATTTTTCATGATACAGTAAGAATTAGTTGTACATCCCCTTCATATGAACATTCAAATGTAAAAGTACATTTTGGAGTTTCTCTTAATGGTAATGATATTGTTTATGCTGAAAAACCTTTTGCTTATTATAATGATTTTAGATATGCTAAATTTAATAAAGTTGTTCCAACATCTGGACCTGATACTGGAGATACTTCTGTTAAAATTTATGGTTCAAATTTCACTAGTATGGTTGATGAAAGTGATTTTCAATGTGTATTTGATTCACATCAAAATAATACTGGTATGGTTAAAAAGAAAGTACAAGCTGCTTTAAGAGAATTTCCTAAAGAAAATACTTCATATATTCAATGTAGTACTCCTGGTGGTTGGATTAGTGGAACTCAAGCTGATATTAAAATTACTTTTGATGGTCAAAATGAAATGGATACTGGACAAGATTTTTATTTCTATAAAATTAATAATATAATACCTAGAAGTGGTCCAAATACAGGAGAAGGAGATCTTGATATAATTGGAGGAGGATTTCAAGATTCTGAAAAAGTTAAATTTAAAATGGATAAAACATTTTATACACTCCTTTAAATATAACAAATAAAAAAAAAACATGTGATATACCACCTAAAGAAGGTTATATAGGTTATTTTGATATGGGATTAACATTAAATGGTATTGATTCAAATGATTATAAAGATGGATTTTATTATTATGAACAACCAATAGTAGATTCAGTATATCCAACATCAGCACCAAGTAAAGGACTAGCAAAAATAATTGTACATGTTAAAAATTTCAGAGATGATTTCCGTGGTTCAAATCTTGGATGTAAAGTAAATGAATATTATGGTAAAGGAACATTAAAATCACCAGAAGAAATGGAATGTGTATTTGAAAAATCACCACAAGCACCAAATGAATATACTAAAAAAGATGATAATACAAAAGTTAAAACATCATATCCACTTCAAATTGCATTAAATAATGTTTCATTTACAGAACCAAATGATAGAACTAGAATAATTCCATATTCTGTAAATGAGATATTACCTTCAAGTGGTCCAATTCAAGGAGGTACATTAATAACAGTTAAAGGAAGTGGATTTAATCCAGATAAAAATATAAGATGTCGTTTTGGTGTTCCAAGGATATTTTGCAATTACAGAAGGAACATATGTTGATTATAATACAGTAACATGTTTATCACCTTCAAATTATCAATTACCACCAAGAGGTATGCTTCCATTTAGTGTACCATTTGGTATTGCAATGGAAGATGATGAATATAATCCATTTACTGAAACAACACACTTTTTATCATTTTATAGTCCTCCTGAAGTAAAATCATTAAGTGAAAAAGAATTAAAAACAAATCAAATAATACCAATTATGTTAAAAGCATCAAAAGAAAAATATAAAACATTTACTACACCATCTGCAACAGTATATGAAGAAGAATATGTAATATTAAATAATAATGGAAGTGATAAATTAAAATCAACAAAAGTATCAACAAAATATCAACCAATATTATGTAGATTTGGAGTAACAGAAGCAGAATATTTAAATAGAACAAATATAAAATGTAATACACCTAAAATTGAAGTTGATAGTGATATTGGTTATGAAGAAATTGATGTTGATGTTGCTGAAAATGGAGTTGATTTTGTAAAAGCTGGAAAATTAACAATGAAAGGACCTAATTCAGGAAAAATGATTTGGGTATATTTACTTATTATATTACTTAATAACTATTATAAAAATAATAATTAATTTAAAAAAATAATTATTCATTAGTAAAATAGTTTATATTAATAAATTAAAATTTATTTTTTTTTATTTCATAATAAATTTCAATGGGGATTAATCCCAATCCCCTTATACCTCTATTTAATTTAATATTTTATTTTAATAAAATTTTATAAAAAAACCTTATTTTTTTTTTCTTGATTTATTTGATTCTCTAAATTAAATCACGAATTACTTCATTTTTATTAATACTCATATTTTTTTTTATCCAATAATATACTAAACCTATTAAAATAAAAACAACAATCACACAAGCAAGTATCAATAATACTATAATTATATCATTATCATTCCAATGTTTTTCATTATGTTTAAGAATTATTGGTTCAATAATATGAGAATAATATTCAAAAACAGGTGTAATAATTATTAAATAATTATAATTTCCTTTTAATTTATATTGATAATGACAACTATGATCTACAACAGTATATATTTTATCTTGATAACATATATTTGAAACTATTATTTCACTATGATTAAATTCTAGAAAATTATTAGTTTCAGATATCTTTAACGGGATATTATTATAATAAAATGTTATACTTGAAAAAAGAAGTTCTAAATATATATTATCTCCTTGTTTAAAATCTTTAAGATTTATATATAACCATTTTTGATGACAAAATTCAATTTTTCCAAATTTTGGAACTTCCAAATATTGTTCATCATTACAATCAAAACATAAAGATAAAGATATGGATAAAAATATTATTGTTATTGTATTTAATAATTTAATCTTCATTATTTTTTTTTTATTTTTATTGTAATTTTATTAATTTATAAAATAAATTAATAAAAATAATCAAATAACAAATTAATTATCTTCTTAGAAGTGCTATGTCTTATAGTAAAAGTAATTCTGATATTATTATTAAATATTATGGATTTTTTGATTTTATTTATAGTAATTATCAACAATTGATTATTGATAACTATCTAGAATTTTTATAAACTTTCGATTATTTAACTGTCAATTTATATAAGAATATTAATAAAGAAAGATTAACAAATTATATTACTAATTCAACTTCAACTACAAATAATGATATTATAGAAGAAAATAAAATACTTGAAGAAATGACATCAAGAAGAATATTAAAAGTAAAAAATGAAGAAGATACAGAAGAAAAATATCCAGAAGACTTAGTAGATTATAATCAAAATGTAATTTATAATAAATCATTAACAAAAAACCAAATAAAAACAAATTATGAATATTCTCTAAAAATAATAGAATATATAAGAAAAATAATATCTCTAGAAATAAAAAATTTCAGGGAAGATTTATATTTAGCATTCCAAGGAATTGATATATCAGTAGTATCAGTCACAGAAGAATTTAATTATACTAGATTTTTCACTAATAAATTTGTAGAAAATCAAGACAAGAAATTTTATTTTAAAAGTTATATTGATGCATCATTATGTTCATCTCATATTTTTGAACATACTTCATATACAAATTTATTTTTAGTTCAAATTCAATATAGATATGATCCATTATCTTTTTATTCAACTTATTCAACAAGTTCATCTTTCTTAAATGATATTTTTTTTATGGATCAAAATGGTGAAATAATATCATTATCTGATTGTTCAAATAATTATACAATTTATTTCCCATTAAATTTATATAATAGAACAAAAACAAAATTATTAATAAAATATGCAGATTTTCAATCTAAAAATCTTAATATTGGTCCAAAACATCCTTATGTGATTTGACCTGTTTATGTTTATAAAAATGGAACAGTTTGTAAAAAATCAAGAGAAGAAAGAATTAAAGAAGTTTATCAATTATTAAAATTTAATTGTACTTATTATGATTATGAATTAAAAATTGCAGAAAGAAATAATAATGGTTATTTAGATTCTAATTTTTTTTTAAATTGTCCTGTTCATCATTTAGGTTTATATAGTACTGAGATTTATGATAATAATGAAAAATATAAAATTGCAAATATATTTTTTTAAAAGCTTATAGAATTTTTAAATATACTGATAATTTTTTAATATTATCTTTTTTAATTTATGCTGGATTATTTATTCTTTTTATTTTATCTATTTTAATTATTGGATTATATGATTATTGTAAAACACAAAGAAAAAAAGATTTATTAGATGAAATAAAAACAACTATTATTAGAGAAAATTTATTTTATGAAAATATTGAAGAAATAAAAAATAATTTATATGAAGCAAATAAATTTCATTTACAAGATCAAATAGCAAAAGAATTAAATATAAGAAAACAAAATGAAGAAAATATAGAAAATCAAACTAAAACATCAAAATATAAATATGGAAATCCAAAGCTTTTTCTCTTTTTTTTCTCATCTATTTGTTTTAATAAAAATTCTCCTAATTCATCTTGTTTTTTCTTTTTTTTTCTTTTTCTTTTAAAGCTTCAATATCATATTTATTAATATTTTTATTTATAATATTATTATTATTTCGATAAAATCTTTTATCTGTATTTAAATAAATATTATTATTATTATTGTTGTTATTTATATTATTTAAATTATAATTTTCAAAATTTTTATTGTTATTGTAATTATAATTTAATTCTACTGATTGAGTATTAAAAATATTTCAGAATGTTTGTTGAATATTATTAAAATTATAATTATTTTTGTTATTAAAATTATTATTTTGAATAGAATAAATTTGATTATTATTATTATTATTATTGTTTATTTTATAATTATTTTGATTTAAATTATTGTTATTATTATATAAATTTTTATAATTTAGATTAATATTTTGATTATAATTTTTATTAGAATAACCAGATATTTTATATAAAATAAAAAATTAATTTTATTTTTATTATTAAAATTAAAATATTAAATTAATTATTAACTTTATTTAATTAAAGGAATAAATTAAAATATTTTAAATATTTCATTTCTTTCTAAAATTATATGTTCTTTTGGTTTTTATTTTGTCATTATAATAATATTCTTTTCAATTCCTTCTTTTTCTATTTAAATATTCTCCTTCAAATTTTAATTTACCATTACAATAATATTCTTTTCCTTTTCCATTTCTTTCTCCTATTTTATATCTATTACTTATTTGTTTATAATTTTCAATATTAACTTCTAATTTTTTGTATAAATTTATTATTAATTTTAATTTTGTTCTTTCATTTAAAAAAGAAAATATTATTTTTAGTAAGTCAGATTTTATTTTTCTGATTTGATTTTTTATAATAAAAAATTCATCTTCAAAATATTTTTCCCATTCTATTCTATTATTAATATCAACTTTTATTAAATTTCTTACTAATTTATTAATCATTTCATTATCTGTTTCTTTTATTATTTTACCTTTTTTTCTATTATCTTCTATTTCTTCTGGTTTTTCAGAATAAAATATATATTTATTAGTATATAATTCATATAATATAACACCTAAACTCCAAAGAACACATTTATTATTATAATAAGATGTTTCAATTTCAGGCGCACAATAATTTTTTGTTCCTACTATACTATTTGTATGAATTGAATTATTTATGTTTTTTATTGATAAATCAAATTCTGTTAGCTTAATATCAAAATTTAATTTATCATTATCTGTATATTTAATTAAAATATTTTCTGGTTTTAAATCTTTATGAATATATTTATTTTCTAACATTTTTTTTAATACATCATTCAATTGTAAAAAAATTTTTTTTATTAATTTTAATGGTAATCCTTTTGGTTTATATTTATTTAGTAATTTTCTTAAATCACTATCACATAATTCCAATACCATACAATAACTTTTATATGATTCATCATAAAAATTTTCTTTTAATTTAACAAAATATTCACTTTTTATACTTTTCATTATATTTATTTTTTCCTCACAATTTTTTATAAATTCATTTACATTTTTCATTAGATTTTTTACAATAGATTTTAATGCATAAAATTTACTATCTTTTTTATCTAACACTTTAAATACTTCACCATATCCTCCTCTGCCTATTTTATCTTTAATTTCATATCTTTCTTTAAAAATCATTTATAATAATTATTTAATTCATTGTATTTATTTCTTTTTTTAATATGATCTGATTAATTCTTTTAAATAAATAATAAATATATATATATATATATATATATAGGGATTATTTATATAAAAATTTTATATATTATATATTTTAATTATTTTAAAAATAATTAATTAATAATTTTATAACTAAAACAACAACTAATAGAAAAAATAAAATAAAATGTCTGGAGAAGATGACTCAGGAGTTCAAATAAAATTAATTTTAATGAGATGGAGTAGGAAAATCCTCATTTATAGATAAATTAATTTCATTAAATTGTTCAAAAACTCATTCAACAGTAAATAATGAAAATACTCCAATAACATCAAATACAAAAGAATATAATTGTAATTGTTTTAAATTATTTATTTTTGATTTTTTTTAGTATCAAATTTAATAAAATTCATTTCTATTATATTTTTACAAAATAAAAACATATTTTAACAATTATTGATTAATTATAATAATAAAATTATAAATTCCTTCTTTTAAATTATTAATTACTTTTTTAAATTCTATTTCTTCATTTTCTTTAAATAATTTAATATTTTTTCATTTATATGTTTATTTCTATTATAAATTTTAATATATTCATTATTTTTATTAAATTTAATTGTTATTTTTATAATTTGTTCATGTTCATTATTAAATTCATAATTAAAATTAAAAAAATCATCATTAAAATATTCTTCCCATTTTAATCTCTTATCAATATCTACTTGAATTAATTTTTTTATTAATTTATTAATTTTTTCATTATCTTCTTTTTTATCAGATTTTTCCTTTTTTTCTATTATCATTAATTTCTTCTGGATTATTAGAGTAAAAAATATATTCATTAGTATATAATTGATATAATATTACTCCTAAACTCCATAAATCACATTTATTATTATAATGAAAAGTTTCTATTTCAGGAGCCATATAATTGTTAGTTCCTGTGAGTGAAAAAGTATGAATTGAAGAATGAACTTCATTAGTTGATAATCAGTTAATTTAATATCAAAATTATTTTCATTATTATCAATATATTTTATTAAAATATTTTCTGGTTAAATCTCTATGAGTATAATCATTGTCTCTCATTGTTTTTAAAACTTCATTTAATTGAATAAATATTGTATTAATAATATTCAATGGCAATCCTTTTGGTTTATATTTATTTAAAATATCTCTTAAATTACCATCACATAATTCCATTACTATACAATAACCTTCATTATTTTCATCATAAAAATATTCTTTTAATTCAATAATATATTTATTTTTCATTACTTCTATTTCTTTTTTATATGTTCTTTAAATATATTTGATTTATTATTTTTTTCGTTCATAATTAATTTTAATGCATCTAATTTATTATTTTCTTTATTTAATATTTTAAATATAATTCCATAAGTTCCTTTTCCAATTTATTTTTTTGATACAAATTTGTTATTAAAATTCATATATTAATAAAAAAGATTTTTATTAAATGATATTAAATTAATTATATATAAAATTATTTAATATAAAATAAAATATTTAAAAAATATTAATAA
>JAJJLU010004256.1:0-15925 GCA_023807065.1 Isotricha intestinalis | reverse complement strand
ATAATAAGCTAAAGCAAAATTTTTATTTAAATTAATAGCATTATCAAATTCTTGAATAGCAGAAAATGAAGGTAATGAAGTAACAGAGCTCTTATCACTTAAAGATCTTGATAATTATGATGCAGAACATTTTACTATAGAGGATTATAATCGAATAAAAAATAAAATAGTATTTAATGCTGTTAAAAGATATACTATATTATATTGGAAACCTCCCATTATTGAAACAGCTTCTATAGTTTGTATAATTGCAGGGTTTAAAATAATAGCCAAAAGATATGCAGCATTAGCAGTAGCATATGCAGGATTAGATAAGTCTTTTAGAGAATATCGTAAAAGAATTCAGAAAGAAATAGGTTCTGAAAGAGAAAATGAACTTTATTATGGATGTAAAAAAGAAATAGTCAAGATACCTATTTTTGCAAGTGGAGATATTTTTAGTAAAGCTGATGCTATTAATGCTATAAAAGAAACAAACTGTGATGGGGTAATAATAGCAAGAAGTAGTTTAGGTAGACCGTAGATATTTAAAGAATTACTAGATTCAGAAAATCCTACATATATACCTAGATGAGTTAAAGATGTAATATTATTAAAGAACATGCAAGACTTTTTATGCAAGATTTTGGAGAGAGTATTGGAATAAAAAAAATGAGAACTCATTTAGCTTATTACACAAAAGGTTTAAAAAATTCTACCAATTAAATTCAATATTTTTTTTATTTAATAAATTATAAAATTAAATTTATGAAAAAAATTTCAAATCACATATGGGTTTTGGGCCCAATCCCTAATCCCCATCCCCATTTTTAATTATCAAATATTTTTTTTAAAATTAAAATAAAATTAAAATTTTGAATATATATGAATGGAACAAAGTCAAAGCCAATATTCTTTCTATCTCTTATTTGTTCTAATAAATCATCAACTTTAACTATAGACCTTTTTATATACTCTTCTTTATTATCAGTTTTCCAATCCTCCCATAATATATCATTATCATAATTAAATTCACATTGATAAAAAATAATATCAATTACATATATAGAGCATAATGGCTTTTTTCCTTTTCCTTCTTTAATTATATTATATTCTGTTCCACAAACTGGACATTTTAAATTTAATTTTTTAAAATTTGTAAAATTCTAATTTTAATGGGAAAACAAATTTAAAATTTTCGTCATTTTCTTCTAAACATCTCAAGCATAGGCAAATTAAATTTACACGTTTTTGAATTTTATCTTTTAATTTAAAATCTTCCAATTTTAATGGGTTTGGTAAATCATAACAACAACTATTTAATACTAAATGTAAAGTTGATTCTTTTTGTATATTATAATCTGCTAATGTCCTTCTTTTTGCTAAATGTTTCCCTGCAAAAACCAGCAATTGCTATCCTGATGGTATTCCTTCCTTACATTCAATTTTTGCTTTTAAATTCTCAATTGTATCACTTGGTTCAACATCAATAGTAATAGCTTTTCCTATTAAAGTTTTTACTAATATTTGCATTTTTTATTGTCTTTAATGAAATATTAAATTTTTTATTTTATTAATGTAGAAACTAATAAAATCTAATAATTTAGTTTTAATTATAAATTATTTTAATTGGAATATGGTAAATGGAGATTGGGGATAGGGTGGAGCAGGCGATCAAGGAATGATGTTTGGATATGCTACGAATATAAGAGCTGATTATATGCCAATTCCAATAAGCCTTTCCCATAAGATTACAAGAAGAGATTACAGAAGTTAGAGAAAAAGGCATTATTTCTTATTTAAGGTCAGATGGTAAAGCTCAGATAACTGCTGAGTATAATGAAGATGATACTCTTAAAAGAATAGATGCAATAGTAGTTTCTACGCAGCAGGAAAAAGATAGTACTATAGAAGAAATTAGACATGATATTAGAAAAAATGTTATAGATTATGTTATACCATTAAGTATAATAGATGAAAAAACAAAAATATTTATTAATCCGACATGAAGATTCGTAATAGGTGGGCCTGAAGGAGATAGTGGACTAACTGGTAGAAAAATAATTGTTGATATATATGGTGGATGGGCTAGACATGGTGGAGGTGCTTTTTCTGGTAAAGATCCTACTAAAGTTGACAGAAGTGCTCCTTATATGGCTAGGTATGTGGCTAAAAATATAGTTGCTGCAGGTTATGCAAAGGAATGTGAAATTCAGTTTTCGTATGCTTTTGGAATATCAGAACCTACATCTGTTAGGATAAATACATTTGGAACAGGGATTATTCCAGATGAGAAAATTTCATAAATAGTTACAAAAGAATTTGATTTAACGCCAAGTGGAATTATAAAAACTCTAAATCTTAGAAGACCTATATATAAACAAACAGCATCATATGGACATTTTAGAAGAGTTGATATTTTGCTTCAGTGGGAAGAAACTGATAAACTAGTAATACTAAAAAAATATATCTAATTTTTATCTTTTTTTCTAAATTTTTATATCAATAATTCTTAATAAAGAAAATTTAAGATTGAAAATATTAAGAGATTAAAACTATAAATTTATATTTAT
Organism: Isotricha intestinalis; assembly: GCA_023807065.1. Lineage (NCBI taxonomy): Eukaryota > Ciliophora > Litostomatea > Vestibuliferida > Isotrichidae > Isotricha > Isotricha intestinalis. The sequence goes on along the minus strand of JAJJLU010004256.1, from coordinate 13,373 downwards.
TGAAATATTTTATTTCATTATATTTTTCTAATAATTTGAGAAATAAAAAACAAAAAGCGTCATTTAATAAAAAAGACATTAATTTTTCTACATAAATTTTATTGTCACTTTATAATTCAAAAACAATTCTTAAATAAAATACGCATTATATAAAAATAGGCATAATAAAATAAAGTTTAAAAAATCTAGTAAAAGCTAGTAAAAGCTAGATTCGTATGTTTTAAATGAAAGGAGAAAAATCATGAAAGTAATTTAGTATATGCAAAAAATTAGTAATACTAGATATTTAGATGCTTGTAAAGTAGTAGTTTTATTTAAGTATATTTAAGGGGGTATTAAAATGAAAAATATACTAATAGCAGATAAGGATGAAAAAATTTTAAAGTAAGAAAGAAAGTATAAAAGGGTTATAAGGTAGATTGTTTTTATAATGTACTGCATGCTTATGAGATGATAAAAAATAAAGAAATATGATTTAGCAATCCTAGATGGTGAACTTAATGGAATGAGTGGTTTTGAAATATGTCAAGAAGTTAAAAAAGTATCGGCTCTTCCTATAATTCTTAGTGAAAGGAGAAAAGATAAAGATATAGTTGAGGGATATAGAAATGGAGCAGATGATTACATAATAATGCCTTTTATTATAGATGAGCTAGGAGAGAGAGTTAAGGCAAGAATAAATATGCATGAAAGATTATTAGGGCTAAAACCTAGGTCTTATGATATAATAGAAAAAAGAAATATTAAAATAGATCCTATGTCAAGAAGAGTATGGATTAATAATGAAGAGATATTTCCTAGAAGTAAAGAATTTGATCTTTTATTATTCTTTATTAATAATCCTAATAGGGCATTATCAAGAGAAGAAATATATGAATCAGTTTGGGAAGATGTTCCTTATGGAGATATTTCAACGGTAACAGTTCATATTAATAAATTAAGACAAAGAATAGGCGAAAAAACAAATGGAGATGGACTTATAAATACGGTATGGTCAGTAGGATATAGACTTAATGTTTAAGGAGTAATTAAGTGATTACAAGTGCAAGTAGTGAAAAAATTAAATATATAAAAAAAATTATTAAATTTTCAGCCTTTAGAAAAGAAGAAAATAAGTGTGCAATTGAGGGGATAAAGATTATATCTGAAATTGATCCGTTACAAATTCTTGAAGTGTTTGTCAGTGATTCGTTTTTTAATTTGCTAAAAGCAGATAAGAAAATGCTAGATAATATTAATATAAATTCAACTAAAATAACGATAGTCAAAAATGATATATTCAGTAAAATATCAGATACTAAAACTCCACAGGGCATTATAGCCATAATAAAATGCAATACTACTTTCATTGATAATATTATTAATAATAATCAAGTAATACTTGCACTAGATACTATTCAAGATCTAGGTAATATGGGAACAATTATTAGAACATTTAATGCTCTAATAAAAGGTTCTATTATAATTTCTAATAAAAGTGTTGATATTTATAATCCAAAAGTAATAAGAGCTTCTGCAGGGTCTATTTTTAGAGATAATATTTATATTAGCGATGATTTAAAAAGAGATTTATTATTATTAAAGAATAAAAATTATAAGATATATTCTACTGTTGTCTATGATAGCGTGAACATAGAAGATGTAGAATATGATAATAAGATCTGCATATTTATAGGAAATGAAGGAAAAGGTGTAGATCAGGAAATTATAGATATTTCTGATAAAAATATTCACATAAAAATTAATGATAGAGTAGAGTCTTTAAATGCTTCAGTTGCAGCATCTATTGTTATGTATGAGGTTAGGAATAGGATTTTATAATTATGAAAAGTGAAAATAATGTATTATGCGTATCTAATTCGTATTTAAAAAAATATTATTTTAATCCTATCTTTGATAGCATCCCTAGTTTAGTCAAAGATGAGTTAAAGAGTTTATGTGTGTTATTTACTGAAGATGTAGGTGGTGTTTTAATATTTAAATATAACGACAATTTAAAACTAGAAATTGTGTCATACATGTTTGATAATGATATATACTATGACGAAGTAGGTGCACTTTTAAAAATAAAGAAAATAAAAAATGAAAAAAGTGAATTGATAAGGTATTTAGAAAAATATTATAAATTAGTTATAAAAGGAGAAAATGATGTTACTAGCAATTGATATTGGCAACACAAATATAGTTTTTGGAGTTTTTAATGAAAAAGATATTATTTATAATTTTAGGATTACTACTAAAACGCCTAGAACCTCAGATGAATATGGAATAATAATTACCCAAATACTCGCATCTTATGAAATAGACTCTAATATGATTAAAAAAGTAATAATTTCTAGTGTTGTGCCTGGGATAATGCATTCTTTTAATAGTGCGATTATAAAATATTTTAACATTATACCAGTAGTTGTAACTCATTTACAAAAACCGGAATTAAACTTAAAGTCCCTAATCCAAAAGAAATTGGAAGTGATAGAATAGTTGATTGTGCTAGTGCATATGTTAAGTATAAAAGCGCAGTTATTGTCTGTGACTTTGGGACGCAACTACTTATGACCTAGTTAATAATGAGGGAGAGTTTATTAGTGGAATAACATGTATCGGGATTAGAAGTGCAGCAAATGCACTTCATACACAAACATCTAAATTGCCAGATTTTAATATTATTAAACCTAGTTCAATTCTTACAAATGATACAATTTCATCACTTCAATCTGGTTTTTTTTATGGTTATAGGACAAAGTGAATATATAATTAAAAAAATAAAAGAAGAAAGTAAACTTAAAAATGTAAGAGTAATAGCTACAGGAGGTCTTGGAAGAATTATTTTCGATGAAACTAATTTGATAGATGAATATGATAAAGATTTAACGCTAAAAGGTTTATATTATATTAGTAAGCTTTAATATTAATTTGCCAAATCCCTTTATTTTATCTAATACCCAATCCTTAGCATTATTAATACCATTCCACAATCCTTTTACCAAGTTTTTACCAACATCTAGCATTCCTGATATTCCATTTGTAATTCCTTCTTTTACTTTACCTAAGAAATCACCACCTATAGATATCATTTTTCCAAAATAATTTTTTATTCCATTTAATAACGAACTTATTTCTTTGATATCAATTGTGGAATAGCTTTTATTAAACCTTCTGCTAATTTAACTATAAGTGTTATTCCCATTTCTATTAGTTTAGGTAGATTATTAACGATAGCATTTATTAATTTATCTATTATAACTGGTATTTTATCTATTAATTGTGGTAATGCTGCAATTAACCCATCAGCCAACCTATTATCAACTGAATACCAGCATCTATTATTAAATCAATATTATCTAATAATGTTTCTACCATTAAAACTACATCAGACACTGTCTGTGGAATTAGTGTTTGATAATGATTGAGCAATTCCTGTTATTAGTGATACTATCACTTGTATACCTGCTTGAAGTATTTGTGGTAACATTCCAATTAATGCATTTAAAACTGTTTGTATGATCTGATTTACACTAGCCATTAGACTTCCAATATTATTTGTTATTCCTGATACTAAATTTTGAATTAAATTCACTCCCATATCTAATACTTTTGGTAATAATGTATCTGCTAGGCTTAATATCAATTTTACTATTCCATCAAGTGCTATTTCTATTCTTGGAAGTATGTTATCAGCCATTGTCATAATACTTTCTACAAAATTATTTATTAATTCTTCAAAATTAGCATTATCATCTGCAACACCTGTTATTAGATTTGTCCAAGCTGATTTCATTGAATTAACTTATCCTGATATTGTAGAACTTGCTCTTTGGCTGTTGTTCCTGTTATTCCAAGCTCACCCTGTATTACATGAATTGTTTGATATACATCGTTCAGACTTTTTATATCATATTTTACCTCACTGATTTTAGTTGTATCAGCTAAGAGTCTTTCCATTTCTGTTTTTATACCACCATATCCAAGCTTTCAATTATCTAACATTGTATAATTTTACTTTGCAAATCCTTGATAGGCACTTTGGATCATACTCATATCTGTACCCATCTTATTTGCATTATCTGCCATATCTATAATAGCCATATCTGCAACCTATTCAGACTTAGCAGTATCACCATTTAAACTTTGAATCAAACTTGAAGAGAAACTTGTTACTGTGCTCATGTATTCATTTGCACTTAGTCCAGCTGTTTTATAAGCATTATTAGCGTATTCTGATACTACATTTGCACTATCTTTAAATAGTGTTTCTACACCACCTATCAATTGCTCGTATTCAGCATATTGGTTTATTACTTGTTTTCCTAAATCAATTAACCATATAGCAACTGATTTCATTGCACCAACTAATCCTTTAATTCCAGCAATAATTCCTTCACTTATTAAATTACCCTTTATCAAATCTCCTAATGTTCTCGTTTCTTTTCCTGCTTGCTTTTCTGAATCTTTAAAATCTTCTACTGACTTGGAAGCATCATCCATACCTTTTTCGGTCTTATCGATAATTTCATTATTATTTTTTAATTCTTTAGTCATTTTTACAACTTCAGCTTCAGCATTATTCATTTGAGTTTGATATTTATTTATAGATAACTTGTTTTTCTCGTATTGTGATTCACTATCTGATAATTCTCTAGATAAACTAGCTACTACTTTTTCTTGAGCTTTTATTTCATCTATTGTTGATGATGTACTTGACTTTAATTCTTGTAATTTCTTTTTTTCATTCTCTAGTCTCATTGTTAATTCAATTAGACTAGCACCATTTTTATCTTGTTGAACTTTAAAATCTTCTAATGCAGATTTATAGATATCAACTTTCTTTTTTCCTTCTTCTATTTGTTTATTTAGAACATTATTACGAGAAGTTAATGCTTGAATAGACTTATCATTTGAAGAATATTGGGCTGATACTAATTTCATTTCACTAGACATCACTGTTAAATTACTTGTTATTGTTTTTAAGGCATTTGTATATTCACTTTCGCCTTTTAATTTGATTGATCCACCGAATGAATTTGCCATACATTACCTCCCATCTACTTTATCCATTCATCATTCTCCATATTTATTTCTTCAAGTCTTCTATATGTAATATTTGATACTGTGAAGTCATAATAGTTTTGATAATGATAGTAAAGATTTTTAAAAGTTCTATAAGTTAATCTCCCTAATTCTTTTTTTTGTAATCAAAGTAGTTTTATTCCTACAAATAAAATCCACGAGAAGTCAATCTTATCTGATTCACCTTCGTGGACTATTCGTTTTTTGGATGTTCATCCTTAACACTTTCTGTTATAGCTTTATTAAGCTTTTTACTGATTTCTTAATACCAGCTTTTGTTATTATTCTTCCAACTTGTTTTGTTGTTAGTAATGGTTTATTAAGACCAAGCTCATCATTCTCAATATCGATGGCTTCATTTATCATTTCAGTAAAATCAAATATTAAAGCCTTTGCATTTGGCTCACCATTTTTGTTATCTATTAATTTTCCCCATTTTTGTACTGATCCATATTTTGCTTGAATTGATTCCATTACATTAAGGTTAAATATCAATGAATATTTATTATCATCGACTTCAAATGTGAACTTGTAATCTTTCATTTATTATTCTCCTCCTGCTAATAATCCTTCTAGATATGAAAGTGCTTCTGTGTGAGTTGTAAATGTTTTTGATTTTGACCAAGTTCCATCTTGAAGTTTCATAACTGTTCCTTCTAATGACGGAGTTGTAAATTCAATTGACTCACCTTTTGTTTTCTCATCAGGCAATGATTATTTAAATTTAACTTTATTTAAAAACTCTACTTTATATGAATAAGCTCCATTTACTACTTTAGTTATAATTCTTCCAAATCCAATGCAAGGTGAGTATCTGTATCTTTTCTTACTATCTCACCATCTACAATTGTATGATCTGTAAGATTTGCTATTGTTTCATCATCATCTTCATCAAAAGTGATAGTTACTGTTCCTTTCTTTACTGAATAATCTGATTCAGCCAAGCCATCATCAGCATATAATTCTGTTGAATTTAAATCTAATGAAACCTTACAATCGATCACTTTTCCCAATGATAAAGGTTCACCATATGTTTCAGTTTCATCATTAAAGATTCCATATCTAAAATTGTTTAATCCAATTTTTGCCATAATTATCTAATCCTCTCTTTCTCATATTCTATGGTTTTATGATAGAGTCCTGTATCTTCTTCATACATATCTGGACTACTACCAACTCTTATAAAATTATTTTGTATCATTATTGCTTCAACTTTATCTTCTAAATCTAAATAATTGCCATCACTAAATATATCTATATCTACATTTGCTATGCTTGATACTTCTTTATCATCAGCAACTATACCTTGGTCTATCATCTATAAATGAATAAGTAATATATTTCTTTTCTTTTCCTACATATCTTATAAATTCAACTGGAACTTCAAAATCTTCAAATATAGACTTTATTAATAAATAATCATTCTTCATCTATATATTCCTCCTGTACTTTAAGCATTGCAGTTTCAATCTCACTTTTATTATTAAATGCTTTTCTAAAAAATGGCTTTTTCTTTTCTCCACGACTTGTACCATATTCTCTAGCTAATGCTATTAATGGTATCGGTATTCCTTTTTCGTTATATCCATAGAACCCAACTTTTGTATTTATTCCATCATCGCTTTTTGTTTTATATGTTCTTGATATTCTTAATCCTTTTTTTAAACTATCAGTTGATTTAAAACTTGATTTCATATTATTAACAACATTCTTATAAACCACTTCAGCTCCTGCTTTTGTCATTCGACCAAACATCTCATCTGTATTATTGGAAATTGTTTTCAAATTATTAATCAAGTCTTCAGGTAATTCGAGATTGAATCCAGCCATTATTTAGTTACCTCTTTCGCTTGTATTTCAAGCTCTACATTTTCTTCATCTATATTATTTAGATACTCTATCGTATATTTTTTTTCATTAAATTCTATTATCATTTCACGAGTTATTTTCACTTTAGGATATCTTATTGTGAAGTTTATATATGCTTTTTCAAAATCAGTATTGTTTGCAATCAATGTAAAACCTTTAGTTGTTTTAACATTTGCCCAAGTAATAAGAAGAAGAATTTTTTTTCATTTTTAAATCCACTAGCATCTTCTATCTTTTCTACCTGGTATATAGATATTTTTTTATTATACTTACCTGCATTTAACATACATTCTCAATTCTATACATTCCAATAATACTTTCTACTACTTTATTCAAATTTGTATTATCAACATATAAAGTACGATTGTCATACATGTCTTGGCATAAAATAAAAATGACTATAACAAAGTCATCAAATTCATCCAAGTCTTCTACTCCTGTATTTTCTTTTAGTTAAGCTTTAGCTATTTTTATTAAGTTGTTGAGCAAAGATATATCTTCTGCACTTATCTCTGTTAGCCTAATATATTCTGCTATATTTTGATAAGTGATTTGACTAACTTTCATTAGCTACACCTCCTATTCTGGAGTTTCTTCTTTTACCTTTTTTGTAGTTTCTTTCTTTGGTTTATTATCTACTGATTCAATATATCCAGCTTCTAATAAATCTTTAGCTATTTCTTGATTCTCAATATTAATTGTTTGTCCTTTATAAGCAGATACTAATCCACTAAATGTTACTAATGCCTTATACATTATTAATCACCTTAGGCTTTACAAGTTAATTTTGAAATTTTTTGAGCATCTTCTACTTTAGCATCGAATTCCATCCAAGCAACTACACCAATAGCATGTTGATCTGCATATTTTTCTCTTAGAACTTCTAACTCTAATTCTTCAACAAATTTAGTAGCAAGTCCACTCATATCACAATAATAGATAGCAATATTTCCTGCTTCAATTTATGGCATAGTATCTGACTCATAAACTGGTTTTCCAAGTAATGTATATCCAAAATCACTTGTTAAATCATCTTGAAGTAAATATCTACCATTATTATCTTTTAATAATGAAATTGCTGTTAAAGTTTCTGGGTTCATAATCCAAATTGCATTCTTTTGGAATGATTGTTTAATGCTTCTTTTTAATTTAATAATTTCATCAGTAGTGATTGCTGTTGAACTTGCAGTTGTAACTCCTAATGTTACACCTTTTAATCCATCAACTTTATCTCGAGTTCCTGTTATTAATTCTTTTTCAACCCATCTAGCAATTGATTCAGACATAATATTAATAACTTCATTTAATAAATTAAAATCACTATTATTAATTAATAATTTACTTATTTTAGCTAATGCTCCAGCTAAGAATCCTGTTAATTCAATTGTTGAGAATTTACCAACATTACTTTCTAATGATACAAACTCAGCAACATATGCCATATTTACTTTTGATTCGTTTGTTTCATTATAATATGTTATTTCTAATTTCCCTTTAACATTATATTTTGTTGTTTTTTCTAATAAGGGTGATACATCATATACCTTTTTAATAATTTTTTTAGCAATTGATGTTGGGATAATTGCTCCGTTTTCACCTTTTGTTAAGTTAACATCAGCACGTGTTTCTAATACAACACCTCTAATGTAATCTTCAAATGCTCTTTCTTCTTGAGCAATCTTATTTTCTTCTTCTTTCATTTCTTCTTCCTCCTCTTTCTTTTCTTCTTTTTCTTCTGCTTCAGGTGCTTTTGTTAATTCTCTTCCTTTAGAAATAGCATTTATTGTTTCAGTGATCCTTTGAATAACACTTTCTAATTGAGTAAATAATTCACTTTCTTCATCAGTAAATGCTCTTTTTTCAGTTTTATCTGTGTCTAATAATTTTTCCATTTCATTTTGTTTTTCTACTTTTTGTTCTGTTAATGCTTTTAAATTCATATTCTTCTCCTCCTAACTTTCTTTGACTTTTGCAGTCTATTTTCATATTCTGAATAATCTATTTTTTTAGCATCTTCAATTATTCTTATATCTACATCGCTAATATCTGTTCTGTATTTTATAAGATTAATTTTATCATCTCGCAACTCTATACTTGTTCCAAGATATGCAGGTGACTTTCTATCATCGATTATTGATACCTCTGGTGAATCTGAATCTCTAACGATTCTTTTCTTTATTCCATTTTCATCCTGTGATCTATCCTCTTTATTACATAAGAATCCAAATGACCAACCACGAAGTTTATTCTCTTTAGCTTTTTGAATTACTTCAGGATCATCTATTTCGACTGTTGCTCTTAGACCTATGTTCTCTTCTACTAATTTTGCTTTACCTGATTTTGTATCAGCTAATTCTCTTTCTGGCTCATGATCTAACAACACTCTGACATTATCAGCTTTTTCTATTGCTCTTTGAAATACTCCTGCTCTTATCTTTTCAATGAATTGACCTCTAGTGTCATATAAGACTTTGGATTCTCTTTCTACAGCATTAACATAGCCATCAATCAGAATCTTGTTGTTCCTGATTTCCACCTTCATCTTTTTCATCTCCATTCATATCAACTATGGCATTTGTATTAGGTGTGTAATACTTACCTGTATTTGTATCAAAGACAACATTAGCAAGATTTAATGTTATTACATCTAATCCCTCAATACTGTCATAGTCTTCTAGATAACGAATTTCATTTTTATTTATCTATTCTGTTTCTGATGCAACTTTTATTGCTTCATATCGCTCTTTTATATTTCCTCTTGATATTTCTCTTGTATCAAATTCAAAATAAAAAGACTCTTTCTCTTTTTCGAGTAAAAAGTCCTTATTGAGTGCTATCTTTATAGCAGTTAAAATTGGCATTATTGCCTCTTTCATAAAATCATCAAAATTCTCTTTATTATGAAATATATTATCTATTTCTTCTTGAAGTGTTTTCTTTCTTTCGTTCAATTGTAATTCTACAGTCGAACTTGATCCTTCCTTAAAATCCATTCCTTCGTTTAGTACAATTGCATTTTCGCTTTTATTTGAATACAAATTAGACCAAGCTTTTTTTAGAAGCTGAATTTCTTTCTCTCCTAATCTTCGTTGAGAAGTAATAAATCCTTTTTTAGCTCCTCCTGTTCTCACTAATCCTAATTCATATAATAGTGTTTGATATGCATTTTCTATTGCTGTGGATACTTCACTTATTACACTTCTTCCCGATCCTCCATCTTTAGTATTTCTAAGTATTGATATAAAATTGAATGTTTCATATTCTTTACCATTAACCAGGTATTTTATATCTTTATAAATAGGATCAAAGTTTTTTTCTACTGTAATATAACTCGCATCAACATATTTCAAACTTTTAAAACTATTTTTTTGCTTTTCTATAAAAAGATACCTACTTTATCTAGCAAATAATCCTGTACCCATGCTTTTCTCATTTGAAATGCATCAAGTGTATCTCCAGGACAATATTCAATATTTTTATTCTTGGATCATCTTTTATTTCTATAACTTTTTTCTTACCTGTTATTTCATCTGTTGTTTCTTGATATAGTCTTATAGGAATCATAGCTACAGTATTACATATTATATCAACTGCACTTGACACGGAAGGAAGAGACAACGCTTTATCCTTATCTATTCTTTCACCTTTTAACATTGCTTTTAATAGAACATCATTCACTATTTCTTCTGTAGCTACAGGTTCTTCTCTTTTTCTAAATCTATCAAACCAACCCATTAATTCACCTCCTATTCAATTACTTGAACAAAGAAATCTCCTGAGTCTAGAAATACATCTTGTTGTAAAAGATAAACAGCATTTATCAATGCAACAACCATATCTACTTTTCCCTGGCTTCTTTTTTTTGTTATATATCTATTCATATTTGTATCATATATACATCTTGCATTTTCAAAGTTAATTTCTAATAATTTATTTGATTCATATCTAAATTGTCGATCCATAATCTTTTCATACAATAATTTTGTTGGACTATGAAGTGTATCACTATGTTGTCGAATTTGAATTGTGTTAAATTTCTTATCCCATTTTTGTGCTGATGATAAAGCATTGTATCTATCATATCCAATAGCCATAACTATTACTTTATATTTTTCTTCAATACTAAAAACGAAGTCTTCTATGACTCCATAATCTACTGTTCTATTTCCACATGCAATACATTTCATTTGTTTTATAAAGTCTTCATACTTTATCTTTTCAAATTTATCTTTTTTTTCAATTCTACCTTTTGGAATGAAAGCAATTACATCTGCAAGTATTTCATTATTTTCTTCTGATACCATTGCAACAGCACAGTTATCATTTGTCATTGCTAAGTCTACTCCTATATAAACCTTTCTGCCTGTCCAATCTATTTTAGATATACGACAATTCATTACTTCATTTATATCTATGTAGATTTCTGTTCCCATTCCCTGATAAATAATATTACAGTGTTTGGTTAGGAAGTTTTCTCTTACTGATTCAACTGCTATTGCTTTAGCTCTTTTCTTAATTAAATCATCCCATATTTCTGGAATTTCCAATGCAACTGGATTTGATTGTCTTAAGAAGTCATCATTAGTTGCCCACTTTTTTGCGATATCTTCATTTGGTTCATATAATAGTGCAAATACTGTTTCATCTTTTTCGATTCCATCTAGGACTCTTTTTGCATATCCAACTTCATCCTCAAAAGGATTATTAAATGTAGGATATTTAGTCGATATAATACAGCCTAATTTATTCTATATATTTAACTGACCTGATCACCTTTTGGATTTGGTACTCTATTAATTTTTGGTCTACAAATTACCCAAATAAAAAAAAATTTATATTTTCCATTTTCATTTTCTTTTAATTGTTCAAAAGCAGTTTCATAATCATCAACAACTTCAATTTCAATTCCAAAATAATCTGTTGCTGTTTTTATGCAATTATTTTTTTCTATAAAAGGTATTTTTATATATTTTGGATGAATTGCCTTATTTTCACCTTCATACATTTCATATGACCAAAGCATTACAATTAATATTTTTTGTCCTTTTAAAGCATCTTTTTTTAATATTGGTATATAATTATTCAATTGTTCCATTTCTTTTAAATTAATTTCTGGATTAAATAAATTAAATAAATCTATTTGCTCTTTTATTGTTTTTTTTAATTTTTTTTTAATTTCTTTAAAATACAAATATAATTTGATTTTAAATTATCAATATCTAAATTTATATTGATTGAAGACAATTGTTCAATTTCAGGCATTTTATTTTCTAATTTTAAAGAATTATCTCCAAAGAAAGATATTATTGCATATGTATAACTTCTTCAGGATTTGAAGAATAAACAATAAAAGGAAATAATTTTTGAATATTAATAGGATAAATTCCAATTCCTATTCCAATTATTTTTATATTTGAATTTATACAATTTTCTACTTCATTTAAATATTATCTTTTTCTATTTTATCATATAATCCATCAGTTAAAACAAATAAATAATTAGTTGAATTATATCTTTTTTGATTTATTATATATGCTTTATTTATTGAATCACTTAATTTAATATTTGTTTCTGATTTTCTAAATAATAAAATAAATATTCCCATATTATTGATTTATTATTTTTTAATTCATTTTTTGAATTTTCTCCTTGATTGATTCATTATTTGTTGCAATTATTAAATTAAAATTAAGGTAAATCAGCCAAATATAAATAACTTAATATTACTTTAATTGTATAAATTGTATGAATTTTAGATATTTCATTTAAACAAGATTTTGAAGAATTTATTATTAAAGTAACTGAATATTTTTTTCTAAATCTTCATTTTCTTCTAAAAATATTTTTGGATTTGGAACTGGATTATACCAATTAATAATTAATGAAGGAAATCAAATTCAGTTCCTGTTGATGATAATTCTTTTTTTGTTCCATGATTTAATGGAAATAATATATCTATTAAATAATATTTTAATGAATTATTATCTAAAAGAAAAGTGTTTGCCAAATTTTGAATATCTAATGTTATTTTTTCATCTTTTTCGATTTTTTTTTTTTATTTCATTATCTTTTATATTAACCTTATTTCTCAATTTTGGGAAGTTTAATACTATATTATTAAAATAAATTGATTTTTTTTCATATTTATTCTCTTTTAAATTATTCAAGATAGATTTTAAATTTTCAATTGAAGAAATTTTTAAAGTTTTCAAATCATTTTTTTTAATTTTTTTATGATTAATTTCATCTTTTTTTTTGAATCATAAATGTTTTAAAAATTTCATTTATTAATTCTAATTTTATTCCATCTTCAATTTGAATAACTTTAACATATGATATTGATTTTGAACTTCCTTTTTCAAAATTATTCCATAATATTTTAATTTTTTTCATTATCATTTCTTCCCAATCCCCAAAAAAAAAAAATAAAAAAAACA
>JAJJLU010004255.1:0-15928 GCA_023807065.1 Isotricha intestinalis | reverse complement strand
TAAATAAATGATTATATTTTTGACTTGACATTTTTTTTAATATTTAATTTTTTACTTTTTATATTTTGGTTATTTATTTATTTTTTATATCTTTTTAATTTTTTTTTATTTAAAGAGATTATGGTAAAAATATTTATATTAATTTTCTAAATTATTTATTAAAGGTATTTCTTTTTTTCTTCATATCTATAAATTCAATATTGTAAATAGAATTAAAATTTATATTTTTAATAAAATATTTTTAAAAATTGATGATGAAACGATTCAAAAATATTCAATAAAATATAAAATAGAATCAATAAATAAAATAAAATAAATAAAAAAAATTAAAAAAAAATGAATAAATCAATATCTTCAGATTTATCCCAAATAAAATCATCATTTAATCAAAATATAAGTGAAAACAACATGAAAAAAAAAAATTCAGAAATGGAGGAAATATTAATATATAAAAAATTGCAAAAAATAGATAAATCTGAGAAAAAAATAAAAGAAATTCCAAAATGGTATATAAAAAATAGGAAGAAAGTTTTAGATTTAATAGTAACATTTGGTAAAATATATGAATTTACAAATCATACTTTATATTCAGCAATTAATTTTACAGATAAAATATTAACAAGAGAAAAAGAAATGAATGAAAAAAATATAAATTTAATAACAATTGCATGTTGTTTAATGGCATCTAAATTTGTTGAAAATGATGCTTTTGATATAGATTTAAATGAAATAAATTTAATAAATAAAAATATGTATTATTCAGTTGATGAAATATATAAAAATGAAATTTATGTTGTTCAACAATTAAATTATAATTTATCTATTCCTTCAGTTTATGAATTTATACAATATTTAAATATTATTGGAGTTTTTTATCAAGGTGAAATTAAAAATGTTAAAAAAGTTTCTAATGATATTCAAGATATTACTAAGAAAGTTATTTGGAGTGAAATTTCTTTAAATTATCCTAATGAAGTTTTAGCAATGGGTATTATTAAAGCTATTAGAAAAAAATATGACTTGGATAGAAGTTCTATGAAAAAACTTTTAAAAAGATATTTTTTCAATTATGATAAAAATTTATTAAAAAATTGCTATGATGATATTAAAGTTGTCGGTTTAGGAATGAAAAAGCATCATCATAAAAAAGAAAGTAATAGTAATTTAATTAATGGAGAAAAACAACATCATCATCATAAAGAAAAAAATAAACATAATAATGATAATATTAATAATAAAGATAATAATATGAATAATAATGATAATAATAAAGATAATGAAAAAATAGAATCTTTTGTAAGAAGAAATATATCTTCAAAAACAACAAAATTAAGTAATTCTTCTTTAAAAAAAACAGAAGAAAATCCAAAGAAAAATACAAGAGAAATAGGTTTAAAAAAGTCAAAAACAATAATAGAGGACAATTTTAAAGAAGAAAAAATTATAGATAATAAAAGAAGTAAAACAAAAGGAAAAAAAGATTCATTAAATTCTTCATTAGATATTTCAAGTAATGAAGAAAATCAATATGAAGTTAAAACTGAAGAAGTAAATAAGAGAGAATTATTAGAAAGAAACAAAAAGAAAAAATCAAGTGTTAGAATAAATGAAAATTTCAATGAATATTTTTTTAAAGAAAATTCACCAACTTCAATTAAATTATCTTATCAAATTATTAATAAAGAAAAAGATAAATCTAGAAAAATTAAACCTGTTAATAAAGATAAAATTAATTTTCCTTTTTCTATTAAAAGAGTTAAAAAATTTTCTTTTGTTTCTCCTGATTATAAAAGAAATTATCAGGATATTGAAATTAAAGATAAATTATTTAAATCTTGGGAAAAAAAAAGTAAAAATATTTTTGCTGATGAAAATATAGATTCTGATAATAAAAGTAAATTTCATAAAGTTAAAAGTTCTTTTAATTTAAATCATAAAAATAATGCAAATAATAGTCTTAATAAAGGTTATAAAACTCCTATTTATATTGAAGAAAAATAAATTGTTTAACAAAGTAGTTTTTTATTTATTTTGTTATTTATTATAAATTAATATATAAAAAATTTATTGAAATTTGTTATTAAACTTTTTTTTAAACTTACAATGTATATGAAAAAAAAAACTAAATAATAATAAAAAATAATTTAAAAAACCAAAAAAAAATGATATTTTAATATATTTATTTTATTTAGGATTAATTTTCGATTAATATTTTTACAATCAATTAATTTAAATTTTAAAATTATTTTAAAAAACATAAAAAACTTAAATTATATTTAAATATTTTTTATATTTATCAAATTATTTTTGGAAATTAGCTAATAGTTTGGAAATGACACTAAATTATTTAAATATTAAAAAGAAATAATATACATAACAAATAAATATATTTACACAAATTATGCAAATTGTATATAAATAAATATTTTAAAACTCTTATTTAATATTATTATTACAATCTTATTAATATTATATTTTCCCATTATTAAAAGTTTTTAAATTGATTGTTTTATATTTTACACTTTCGAAACTATCATCACTTTTCTTACTTTTATCTTTTTCATCTACATTATTATTATCATTTTCTTCTTTAATAGAATTATTTTTTTTTGTAATAAAAATATGTTTTTTACTGTTTGAATTACTTAAATTTCCATTATAAATAATTTTTAATTTAGTAATATTATTTTCATCATCATTATTTTCTTTTTTTTTAATAAATATAGAATTTGAAATTATATCTTCATTTTCATAAGGAAAATTATTATTATTTTCTTTCTTATTATTTTTAATAATCATAGGAAAAAAAATTTCTTTATTCAAATCACTTGATTTATTCATATTTGTATTTTCATCATTTATAGTCATAAAATTAATAACATTATTATCTAAATTATTTTCAAATTTATTTTCTTTTATTTTATTATCTTGACTATTATTATAAGAAGGAACATTATCAATGTAAATTTCTTCCAATTTATTATTTGAATTTTCTTGAAAAGTAATTAAAGAAAAATTAATATTTTCATTTGTTAAAAGAGAAAAAAAATCAAATTTACAAAGAGGACAATTTGTTTTTAAAGTTGATTTAATATAATTTTTTAAACAATCAAAATGAAAAATATGTTTACAAGGTGTATAACTTACTTTATCATTTTCTTTTATATTTTCTAAACAAATTGGGCATTCATTATATAATAGATTAGGAAATTTTAATTTTATTATTTTTTGCTTTAAATTATTTTTAAATAAATATTCTATTTTTACTCTATTTATTTCATTATCTTTCTTTTTTTTTATTCTATTTTTTTTCACAATTAAATAAATTATCACAAGAAATAAAATTATTATTATTATTATTAAAATTGCTATTTTCTCTTTTATTCCTAATGAGTTTTCTTTTTTTTTTTTTAAATATCTAAGTTTTAATTCTATTTCATATGAAAAATTGAATAAATGAAAAATAAGAATAAAATGTATTTTCATATTATTAATTAAATTTTAATTAATAATTAAAATAATTTAATATTTCATATTTTCTTCATATAAAATAAGATTGAAGAATTATTTTATTACATTCATGAAAAAATAATTTATAATAAATAATTTTTAAAATAATATATTAATTAATCATTATATTCTTCTTTTTCTTGTTCTTTTCTTAGTAATTCACATAAAATTTCTCTTGGAATTATCATTATCATTTTTCTGATTTTACTAATATTTTTTTCTAAAAAATGAATTACAGGATAAATATAAAACAAATAGGTAAAAAAAATTAATAGAATAATAATTGAACAAATATAAATAATCCATGATTTATTGTTTTTTATTATATCTTTAATATCATTATATATAACATGAGCTAATACATTATAAGCTGGAATCATAATTGTTTCAAATAAAATACTTAAATGTTTCATTTTTTCATTATTAAAAATTTTATAAGGATTATTTTCTATATATTTTTCTAATTCATTTTTATCAGTAGGTAATAAACTTATATATTGTTCACTTCCAAAAAGCATTTCATTATAAGTAAAATTTAATTTATCAGCTTTATTTTTTAATTCATCATAAGTAATCTTTAAATCATTTATTGAATGAGCAAAATAAGTAGAAATTGAATCTAATCCATAATTAGAAATATTATTACTTAATTCTTCACAAGGATAATTAATATTATTATTAGATAATAAATAACATATACTTTCTTTATAAATTTCTTTAAAAATTTTATTTGTGTTTTTATTTAATTTATATTTTACTATTAAATCATACATTTGAGAAGAATATATTTGATTTAATTGAAAAAATAAATTTAATGAAGAATGAATATTTTCATCAATTTCATTTAAATAAAAAAAATTTGAATTTCCTGATGAATAACCAATATATAATCTTAAGGAATTAAATAATTCAATTATATTACATTTTTTTCTTAATAAATATGAATTTATTAATGCATAAATATAATTTTTAAAATTTCTATTTCTAAGAATTAATAATTGTGATAATAATAAAATAATAATTAATAAATATATTGATATTAAGATTATCATAAAATTTCTTAATTTCTTTTGATCATAAGCTATCATTTTTTTACGCATTTTATTAGTTTGTTTTTTATTTAAATTTTCTTTTTCTTTAATTTCTATAATTGGATTTTGAATAAAAGATTCATTTTCATCTTCACTATCTTCTTCATTAGAAAAATTAATCAAAGGAGTAGAAATTAGAAATTTAATATTATTTTTATGTTCATAATTTAACATTGAATATTTTTTACATTTATATATTGAATTTCTTATATAATCATTATCAATTTTAAAAAAATATTTTAAAAATTCTTCTTTTTCATTATGAATTTTTCTTATTAAAATATTTGAAAGTATAAAAGAAAAAATACAATTAAAACCAAATAAACAAATAATAAAAATTAAAAATAATCTTGCAATTTTCCTTTCATAAGAATATTGATCAATAAAAACATCAATTAAATCTTTCATTTTTTCAAAAGAAAATAAATTTGAATTATATATAATAAATCTATAATCAATATTAATTTCTTTAATTTCACTTTCATTTTGATTCGCAAAATTAAATATTGAATATGAATATTCTAATAATATATTTATTAAAGGAGAATAATTAATATAACTATTTCCATTTGAATCAAATCTATAATAATATAATACTAAATTATTTAATTTTTCATTATTTTTTTTATTTAAATTTAAATCTGTTGATATTAAAGCTTCTGAAAAATTTTTTAAGTTATCAAATATAATTAATAATTCATTTTTTGCTAGATTTTTTTTTTTCTCTTTATCTTCAATGAAATAAAGATATTTTTCATTATTTAATGATAAAAGTTCAAAAGCAAAATAAACTGAAAGATATGAATCTTGAATTATTGAAAATATTATTCTAAAAATTATTGTTATTTGATTTAAACGTTTTCTTGATATTAAACTTCTTATGAAAAAAAATATTATATAAATTATTGAAATTAAAGTAAATAAAGTCATTAAAATTTTTAAATAAAAAATTTTCATATTCTTTGAATTATTCATATATATTTTGAATTCTTTTGATATATTATTTATTTCTTTTTCTTTCTTTTTTTCTAATAGTAATGAATTTTTTTTTTTAAATTTTTTTGTTTTTTTTTCATTTTCTTTTTTAGTATTAATTTTATTAATAATATTAAAAGTTTTTTTTTTTTCCGTTTCTAAAATTTCTTCTACTTTACCTTTTAATTTATAATTATAAGGTAAAATCATATTTAAACGAAAATCATAAAACATAAAATTCATATTTTTTAAATTAACTTTATAAATATTATCATTAATTTTAATATTTCTAAAAGATAAAGTATTTTTAATATCATTTTCTTCTTCTTTATTAATATCTTTATTTTTTTCATTATTTGAAGAAAAAGAAGAAGAAGAATAACTTAATGATTCATTTTCTTCTTCTTCAGTTTCTTCAGAACAATTTTCTTTTTCTTTTTCTTTAATTTGTTTTAAAAATTCTTCTTTTAAAAAATCAGTAATATCTAAAAAACTTTTTTTCTTATTTTTCTTTAAAAAAATATATTCTTTTTCTTCTCCATTAAATTGAACTGTTTTAAAAGATTTTGGAATATAATTATTTTCAATAGCAAAATCTAAATCTAATTCATTATTTTCTTTAAAATTATTTATGTTGCTGCTTTTAAATTGATAAAGACTTTTTGAAAATTTTTTAAACGTTTTTATTTTTCCATTATTTAAATTAGGAGTTTCCTCAACAATATTTTTTTTAAAATTAAAAACAAAAGCTAATAATTTATTATTAATTTTTATTTCTTCACAAATCATGAAATATTGTTTATTAGTTAATTTCCAAGTAACAGTTTCTTTAAAATTAGAAATAATATATAGTTCTTTTAATATTAAATATTTAATTTTATCTCTTTTTTCTTTTTTAGTAATTCCAAAAGTTCTTTTTAAATAAATTTTTGTGAATTCTAATAAATGACTTAATATATCAATATTATTATCCATCATTGTATTACAAAGAGAAAATTCTTGATAACAATTTGAAGACCAACTTTGAATAATATAATTTGCATTTGTTAAAATATAATAATTAACTGTATTATTTTTTATTAAAAAATCCTCATTTAAATAATTGATTTTACATAATAAAAAAGGATTTAATTCTTCATCATAACCATTTTTAACTTCTAATTCCATATTAACTATATTTTTAGAAAAAGTTTTAAAATATATATTTCTTCTAAAACAACTTTCTTTTTCAAGTACATTAACATTAAATTTTAATTTTGAAACTCTATCATTGATTAAAATATCATGTTCATATTTTAATATTTCAGGAATTAAAATATTTAAATTTTGACCTATTAATTCTCGAGAAGAATAACCTAAAATTTTACAAATTTCAGTAGAAATTTTTTTTATTATCCCTATTTGATTTATTTTTGCTGAAATTATTATATAATTTAATGAAGAAGAAGGAATTGAATCAATTCCATATTCTAAAGTTAAAGTTTCTTCAATATTTTTTTCATTATCTACTTCTGTTATAAATTCTGGAGTCAATATTTTATTTGATTTTTCTATATCATTTATTATGTCTTTTAAATATAATCCATATAATAATATTATTTTTTTGTTTTTTATTTTCATTTTGAATATACATTTAAATTTATATTCTATTTGTTCTATTATTATATTTATTTCATTTCCAAATTCATTCAAACGAAAAATATTATCTTCTGATTTATTATTTAATAATAAATTCCATAAATCTAAATAAATTGAAGATACTTTTGATATTAAATTTATTAGTGTATTACATTGATATTTATATGATATTTCTGATTTATCAATTCCTGTTTCAATAAATCTATCTTCAATTTTTCTTTTTAATCTATAACAATAAAAATCTTCTGAAAAACTTAAATAATCCTCTTCTTCCAATATTTCTACTAATATCATATAAGCTTTAGTATATCTTTTTAATTTATGTCTTAAAAAATTAGAATAAGAAATTTTTAAAATAATACTATTCATATTATTCTGTAAAGCAATTTTATAAAATTTATCTATTGTTTGATATAAGGATAAATCAAGGTCTTCAGTATTATTATTCATTAAATTTTTATCTCCTAATTTTTTATTTATATCACTTATTCTTCCTTCTTCAATATTGTCCATTTGAGAATAATAAGATAATATATTTAATAAAACATATCTTGAAATATTTTTTTTTTCTACTGCATGAGTAAGACATCTTGCTTGTAAAAATAATGTTAATTCATTATTAATATTTTTTTTAATATGTTGAAAACTTAATATTTTTTCTTCTTTTGATTTAGATAAATTATATATAATATATAAAAAAATTGATATAAAAAAAACATAGAATAATCCTTTAAAAGATTTTTTTTTTAATAAAAATCCAATAGCACAAAAAAAACAAGATAAAAAATAAATGATATGAAAATAATAGTAAAATTGAAAAGAATTTTCATCTTGATCTAAATATTTTAATTCAATACAATAATTATATGAATTATATAAAGCCATAACTAAAAGAATAAAAACAGCATAATTAGTAAAATGATATATTATACAAATTCCTCCAATAATAACAGAGACAGATTTAACAAAAAAAAAACTTAAAGGAGTATTAACAATTAAAAATTTAACCATTTCATAATTTGTATTTTCAACTTTTTTAAAATAAAAAGAAGCAAATAATAAACCTTGAAAAAATAATAGTATCTGACAAATAATACTTAAAATACTATAAATAATATATATTCCTTTATAACATTTTATATCAGAAATATAAATATCTCTTTTATCATTACAAAATATCATTATCATATTTAATTCTAATTTAAATATTATATATTTTTATTTCTTACCTGAAATTGGATAAAAAAAAATTTTTTGTGTTATTCTTAATAATTCTCTAAATGAAGATATTAAAAATTTATATTCTTGAATTCTATGATTATTTAATATTTTTAAAAGTAAAAAAATATATAAAAACATTGTTAAACTAATCATTATATAAGATAATATTAAAAAGATTTTTAATACTTTTATTCTATTAAAAATGAAATCAATAGGTGACATATATCTTAATAATTCATTAATTTTAAGATATAATTTATTTTCATTCCAAGCTTCTTGAAACTAAATTTTATAAAATATAAATTACTCTCATTCCAAGAATAAAGTTTAATGATTGAAATAATTCAATTAAATTATATAATAATTCTACATACCATCCAGGAGAATGATCATAAAAAAGATAATAGAATAAATCATAATTAGCATGAATTATTTTTCTTTTTAAACTATCATTTTCATTTTTCATCTATTTATAAATTTTTTTGAAATTTCTTATAAATTGTTATTTTTATTTTTCAAATTAAAATTTTTTTATTTAATTTTTTTTTCATTCTTCTTTTTATTGAAATAATGATAATGAAGAAATAAATATTCTAATTACTTTTCAATGCTTTATATAGTTTTTAGTAAATTAAAATTGATTTTAGAAAAATATTTATTTTAATAATTTAATGAATAAAAATTAATTTATATCATTATAGAATAATTTCATATGTTTATAATAAATCTGAAATATGAAAAATAGAAAAAACATTTTTAAAATAATAATTTATTTTTTTAAACTATTGTTAAAAATAAAATTCATTTTATAATAATTTTTTAAAGCACAAAAACAAAAAACTTGAAAAAAATTATTAAAAACTTAATATAATTAATAAATAATCAATAAAAAAATGAACAATATATATTATTCTAATTCTTTAATAAAATTTTCCATTTCTTCAATTTTTTTAATCCTCATATTCATCATTATATTCTTTACCCCATTCACGAAAATCTTTAATTTTTTCTTATATTTTTTTTTCACTTGATTAAATTAATTTTATTTTTTTTGAATTAAAAATTTTTCTAATTTCAATCTTGCATTAACTCTCTTGATTCTTTCTTAATCTTCATTTTTCATTATTTCATTCTTTAATTAATCTTTGAATTTCATTTTCACTTAATCTATCATTATAACATTTAATAGTTAATTCTTTAATTCTTTTATTATTCCTAATTTCTATAGCAGTAACTTTTAAAATATTATTAATATCAATTCAAAAATTATTTCTAATTCAACTTTCCCAAACTTAAGTTTCCTAATACTAGATATAAAACTTTTTCCTATAGAAAATGATTATCTTTTGTAAACTCTCTTTCTCCTTGAAAAACATTAATAGAAACACAATTATGATTGTGATCTCTGTGTAAATGATGTTCAAATACTTAGAAGAAATAATCTAATTACTCTTTATGATAGTGGACATCCTTTCCATTCTGATACCCAAGCTTAGAGGTGTTGAATGTATGAAGATCCACCTATCTAATCCATCCTCTTCCAAGTTATTCTTCAGTGAAGCCTGGAGAACAGTTCTATATGCTACTGCCTGGTCCGGGTTCAATGTCTTATTAAACTCATTAATCTTGAAATAACTTCTATCTTAGGAATATGGATGAACTCCTTCAAGAACTACTTCTGATTTTTTTGATGTATCTTTTAATGCATCGTTGATTGGCTGAATACATTTTTGGAAAATATTTTTACATATCTCCTCGAATCTGGATTTAAAATTGTAGTTAAGAAATCATGAGATCCAGATAAGGAATAGATGTCTTCTGAGTTTGATGAGGATAAATCTTTTATACATTTTTCACATGATATTTCCAATTTTCTTAATACTTTTTGATTATTACTTATATCTGTACCTATTTGTTGCTTAAAATTTTCCAAACAATGTTTTATTAAGATATTATCAAAATCCTCTCCTCCTAGATGTGTATCTCCTCTTATTTTGCACTCCTCTAACAAATTATCATCAAGACTCAATACTGATATGTCGAAAGGTCCTCCTCCCAATTCAAAAATTAGAATATTCTTATTAGTACTCTCATTTTTATTCTTATTCACCAATCCATAAACAAATGCAGCTGTGATAGTTTCATTAATAATTCTCATTATATTCAATTCCCCAATTAATCCAGCATCCTTAGTTGTTTGACTATCATTAAAATATGCAGAAATAGACACAACATCATCATTAACTTGGAATCCTAGGTATCAGTAGTTACATTTCTTTAATTTCTCAAAGATCATTCCCAAAATCTCCTCGAAGAGGAACTTCTTCTTCTAGTTTTTGTAATCTACCATTATAAAAGGACAGTCACTCTTTGGGTCCTTCTCAACTTTGAAGAGCCAAAGTTTCATATCGAGTTGAACTATCGGGTCTTTAAAGCTATCCCTAAGAGAAGAAATGGATCTTAGACTGTATTTTGGAATCTCTTGTTGATATGATTCTTCGTTGCTTCCCCAAAAAGATGCTCTGATTTTGTGAAGGAGACCACCTACTGAGTTGTGTATGTACTCACATCATTTGGGAAAATATCTACTTTGCCATTTATCCATACACATACGCAGGAGTAGTTTGTTCCTAAATCAATTTTCAATTCCAAGCTCAACATCCATTTTTTTATATGTGTTTAAAGGTAGATTAATTTTTAATATTTTTTTTGAAATTTTATTTAAATTTATTTTATTTTTATTTTTTGGAAAAATAGGTTCTGGAATTTTTATTTTTATTTGTTTAATTTAGAAAAATTTATTAATTTAAAATTTAATTATTTTTATAAAATTTTTTATCATTCTTATTAAGGTACCTAACAATCAAAAATAAATGAAAATAAATAAAGAGAAAATAATAATAGCATTTGTCTGATTTTCTAAAAATAATATAAATAAAAATAAATTGAATGAAAAAACTAAATATTATCCTCAATTCCCTATTAATAATATTATCTAATTCCTATCCATTAAATGAAACAAAAATTACTTTAAAAAATAATAACTATCAAAATGAAAATTACATAAATATAATAGAAATAAGAGATTTTTTCTTAAAAGATGAATGTGGTATTTCATCACCAAATATAACATTTATAATATTTATAAATCAAACAAATAAAGAAATTGCACTTAATTTAAATGGATTATTTAAATTAGAAAATACAAAAAATAAAAATAATGTAAATCTAAATTGTAATAGTAAAGAAGGTGATGATAAATTATATTGTGATTTTAATAAGAAAATAATATTTGAATCAGAAGAAAAATATAAATTAAAAGATATTAATGAAAAAGTAATTTTTAATTGTTCAAAAGTAAATTCAAATAAAATTGAAAAATGTATTTTATTACCTTTTAAAACTAATTTTGAAATAGGATTTAATAAATTATTTGATATGATTCCAGAACCACATAATATTACTTATTTAGTTGATTTTAGAAAAAATGAAAGTATAAAATTTAAAATTGATTTTGATGATTTTATTTTAAGTGATAAACCTCAATTATTTATTAATGGAAAAATATTAAATTGTGATATAATTGAAAATATTAATAGAAAAGAATTTGGAAATGGAGTTAATTGTTACATTAGTAAAAATGATATTAATTATAATTATGCTACTAAATTTCCTATTATTATTAATAAATGTGGAAAAGAAGAAATTATGAATATTAATATTGTTTTTTTAAATAATGGAAAATTTATTAATCCGTTTTTTCCTGTTTTTTGGTTATTTTTTATTCTTTTTTAATTTAAATTTATGTAATTTAAAATTTATTTATTAGATTTTTTTTATATATTTTGAAAATAAATTATAGGAATGAAATATAATTCTTTTTGTTGTATTAACATATTTCATTTTTAAAATTAGATTTTTGTTTTATTTTAATCTTTATAGATAAGGATAAAAAAGTTTTTTAAAAACTCAAGATTTAAATTGTTTAATACCATATACATTTTCAAAAATATTTCCTTCTTCTAAAGTCTTTATTATATTTTTATCCAAAATATAGTATTATACTATTTAATTTATTTAGATATGAATTATTTTAAAACAAATTTTAAGATATCAATATTCTTTTATAGTATTATCCTAATAATTTTAATAACAATTTTATTTTTAATTTATAAAATTTAAAAGAATCAATTTCATGATGATAGAAAAAAATAAATTCTCAAAAATATATTATTGAATAGTTATCTTTTTTTATTATATTCTGATTTTATAATTTTTATTTTAGAAAAAAAGAAAAGAAATATTTGGAAAAGAATATTTAATTCATTGGAATATTTTGTCATCAATCATTTATTTTGTTTACCATTCAATCAATTAGGAAGAAAATCAATGAAATTTTTTTATTTTAATTTAGTTAAATATTTTATTTTTATCATCAAGGTTCTTTAGTTCAAATATTATTTACTTTTTTTTGATTATTTTTGAATCTTTGGTTTTTAAAAAATCTAAATTATATATGTCTAATAAAAATTATATATTTCCAAATAATTTTAAATGGAATTATATTATGAAAGAATATTTTAAACATATTTTATTTTCTACTCATTTTATTTCTAGTCATTGTTATTTTTCTTATAATAAAGGAATTTTAAGTGTTCTTTCTTATATAGTAAAAATGAAATTAAATTTGAATAATTTGGAGTTATGATTGATGTTCACAATTTTGAAAGAAATTTATTCCTCATAAAATTAAAAAGTTTTATTTTTGATAGTATAGGATAATGGTTGGTGAATTTAACACATTTATTGGTCTTTTCAATCAAAATTAAAATTTAAATTAATATTTAAATAATATAAATTTTTACATTTGAATAATCATTTTTTTTAATTCCATATTTTTTTGAATTATTTAAAAATCTTTTTTATTTTATGATAATAAAAAAAAAAGAAAAATGTAAATAATTAATTTCCTAAACTTTATAAATTCAAAAAAATCATGTCTCACAATTATATTATAGGAATAGATTTAGGAACAACATACTCATGTGTTGGAGTATGGAAAAATAATAAAGTAGAAATAATAGCAAATTCAAATTCAGGTAATAGAACAACTCCATCAATAATATCATTTAGAAAAAATGAAAAATTAATAGGTAATTCAGCAAAGAATTTAATGTTAAGAAATTATGAAAATACAATATATGATGCAAAGAGATTAATAGGAAGAAATTTTAGTGATAAAGAAGTACAAGAAGATATTAAACATTGGCCTTTCAAAGTGAAAGATAATGGAAAAAATAAACCAATAATTTCAGTGTTAATAGATGGCAAAGAAAAAACATTTTATCCAGAAGAAGTATCAGCATTAATATTAAAAGAACTGAAAAAAGATGCAGAAGAATATTTAGGAAGAGAAGTGAAAGAAGCAGTAATAACAGTTCCAGCACATTTTAATAATAATCAAAGAGAAGCAACAATTAATGCAGGAAAAATTGCAGGATTAAATGTAATTAGAACTATTAATGAACCTACTGCAGCTGCTATTGCTTATGGAATTGAAAATGAAATTGATAAAAGTAATGAAGAAAAAAAAATTTGTGTTTTTGATTTTGGAGGAGGAACTTTCGATGTTACTATTCTTATTATTAAAAACAAGAATTTTATTGTTAAAGCTACTGGTGGTGATACTCATTTAGGAGGAGAAGATATTGATAATTTATTAGTTGAATATTGTATTAAGGAATTTAAAGATGAAACTGGAATTGATATTTCTAATAATAAGAAAGCTCGTTTGAAATTGAAATTAAAATGTGAAGAAATGAAAAAGGAATTTTCTTCTCAACAAGAAGGAAATATTGATATTGATGCTTTGGCAAATGGGGAAGATTTTTACATACAAATATCAAAAGTTATTTTTGAAAAAATGATAGACCCATTGATAAATAAATGTATTAAAATATTAGATAAGACGATAAATGAATCAGGAATTACAAGAGAGAAAATAGATGAAATAGTTTTAGTAGGAGGATCCTCTCGAATAACAAAAGTAAAAGAAAAAATAGAAGAATATTTTAATAAAAAAATAAAAATAAGTAAAGCCATAAATGCTGATGAAGCAGTTGCTTATGGAGCAGGAATTTATGCAGCAAAAAATAATGAATATCAATTATCAAGTATGGAAGATTTAGTTGTTGCTGATGTATTATCTAAAAGTTTAGGTATTAGAGTTCAAGGTGGAATTATGGCAAAAATTTTAGAGAAAAATACTCCTTTAAATGAATGCGAAAATAAAAGAAGATTTGCTACTTCAAGTGATTATATGAATAGTGTTGTTATTAAAGTTTATGAAGGAGAAAATGAATATGTTGATGAAAAAGATTATTTAGGAGATATTGAATTAAGTAATATTACTGTTGCTAAAAAAGGTGAAACTGCTATTTGGGTCACTTTTAAAGTTGATGAAAAATATTCTCTTTTAGAAGTCACTGCTGTAGAGGAAGGAACTGATAATAAGAACAATAAGAAAATTGATATTAAGAAATCGAGAGTTTATAATTAAAATTTTTTTATCTTATTTTATATTCTAAATAAATAAATTATTGAAAAGTTTTTGTTTAATTGTTTATTGAAATATGGATGATATGGATGATGAAGATAATTTAGGAACAATTGGGATTGATTTAGTTACAACAAATTCATGTGTTGGAGTATGGAAGGAAAAATTGCAGGATTAAATGTATTGAAAATTATTAATGAACCAACTGCAGCTGCTATTGGTTTTGGATTTGAAAATCCAAAAAAAGATGAAAAGAAAGTCTGTGTTTTTGATTTTGGAGGAGGAACTTTCGATGTTACTATTTTATCTATTAAAGATAGTAATTTCATTATTAATGCTACTGGTGGTGATACTCATTTAGGTGGACAAGATATTGATAATACTTTAGTCAAATATTGTATTCAAGAATTTAAAGAATTAACTGGAATTGATATTTCTAATAATAAAACTGCTATAAGGAGAGTTAAAAATGAATGTGAGAAAGTTAAGAAATTTCTCTCTGGCGTTGATGAAGCTGATATTGATATTGATTGTCTTGCAAAAGGAGAAGATTTTAGTATAACTATTGATAAAGCGAAATTAGAAGATTTATGTGAAAAAATATTTCAAAGATGCATAATAATATTAAAACAAACTATTGAAGAATCTGGATTTAAAAAAGAAGAAATTGATGAAGTTGTGTTAGTAGGTGGTTCATCAAGAATTCCAAAAATACAAGAAATGATAAAAGAATATTTTGGTGGAGAAAGTAAATTAATATTATCTAAAACAATAAATGCTGATGAAGCTGTTGCTTATGGAGCTGCAATAGTTGCTTGTGGGAATTCATATTTAAATGATGATAATGATTTTAATTTAAATATTAAAGATGTAATTCCTTTAACTTTAGGAGTTGGAAGTAAAGATAATATGATTCCTATGATTAAAAAAAATACAA
>JAJJLU010004254.1:0-15934 GCA_023807065.1 Isotricha intestinalis | reverse complement strand
GATAATATAAATGATAAATATTTAAATAAGAAAAGAGTAAAAGATAATATTTTATATGCTTTTAATGAAAAAGGAAAAAGAGTTTTTCATGGAGCTTTCACAGGAGGATTTTCAGCAGGTTATTTTAATACTGTTGGAAGTAAAGAAGGTTGGAAACCAAATAATAATATTAATTATAATCAAAATATTTCTGATTTTATGGATGAAGAAGATTTTAATAATGCTTTAATTGATTCTAATAAAAATAATTTTATTAATTGTAAAAATATTCTATTATTAAATAATGATTATTGTTTAAGTAATGAAGAAAAAGAAAATTTTATTAAAGAAGGTTTTAATAAAGATAATTTAAATTATGTTGAAAATATTAATTGTGTTAATTTAGGAAATAATAATAATTATGGGATTGGATTTAAAAAAAATAATACTGAAATGAGTTATAAAAATGAATTTAAAAAGAATAAAAAGATTATTAAAATGAATGAATTTGATGATGATGATAATATTTTTTCTTATAAAGAAAAAAATTTTTCAGATTATAATTTTGAAGAAGTTTATGAAAAAAACAATAAGAATAAAGAGAAAGAAAATAAAATTGAATTTATTAAATCTCAAAATAAATTAACAAATAAAAATATATCAAGCACTTCTAATTATGAAAAAAATAAAATAGTAAAACAATTTGAATCTTTAAATAAATTAATTAATAAAGAAAAAGAAAATAGAGATAAAATAAATTTAGAACAAAATACTTATACAGAAGAAAAAGATAATAAAGAAAGTAATATTTTAGAATATAATTCAATACAATTGAAAATATTAAAAGAAAAAAAAAGATTAGAAAATCAACAAAAAAAATTTCAAAAATTTTCAAATCCAATTCAACAATCAAATAATGAAAATAATTTCTCATTAATATTTAATTATGATGTAAATAAAAAGAGTATTTTCTCAAATAAAATTTAATTCATCTTATATATAATTATAAATAAATGAATAAAAAAATATCAGTTATTATAAAAAAGAAATAAATATAAAATTTTTTTGCTCTATTAAAAAATTTATTTATTTAAGCATTAATAAATTGTTTGACTTGTCCTAATTTAAGTTCAACTGAATTTTTAATTTCTTCATCAGTTACATCTTTTAAAAAAGTTTGAAGTACTGTTCTTACAAAAGCTATTAACATTTTATTCAAATTTTCTTTTCCAAGTGATTCTTTTTCTTTATCTAAAGCTAACCACATTTCTTCTGTTGGTGATTCTAATGTTAATTTTTCATATTTTTTATCTAAAAATATATCACTCAAACTACCATAAAAATTCATTCTATTTTTCTCTTTTTTTGGATCATCCATTTTTTTATTTTTTATAAATTATAAATGTTATTAATATAATTTTTGGAAGTTTTTAAATTATTTTTTAATTTTATTTTTCCAAACTTAATATATAATATCCATATTTAAATTTATTTAAAAAAGGTAATTATTATTTATATAATAAATTACAAGTTATTTTATATTTTTTTTCATATTATTGGGTCTTTTAATATTAGTATTAATTTTTGGTAAAATATAAGTATTCTTTAAATTTGAATTAAAAGAAGTTATAAAATTTTGATGTTTCCTTTGTAAAACATCATATGGAGTAAGATTATTATTAATTTTTTTATTTTTCATAAAGAATTTACTGATATATTGATTTTCATAAATTTGTTTTATATAACTATCAATTTTAGGTACTCTAAAATTATCATATGAAATTCCTTTTCTCTTAGCTAAATTTTTTTTTATTTGATTATAATTCATAGAATATTGTTCATAATTCCCTCTTAAACTTTTATCTCTATATCTTTCATCAACAAAATCAAAATGTCTTTCAAGAAAATAAGGTTCATAATCATATTTACTTAAATCTTCATTTAAATTTAAATTATTTGAAATTTTTAAGTGATTGTCATTTTTATTTATTTGATTTAATTTTGTTGTTTTAATATTATTTATAAATATTTTATTTTTGTTTCTTTTCATTTTATGAGGTTCTAAATTTAGCATTTTTCTAAATGAATTATAATTTCCTTTTGATAAAAAATTTTCTAAATAATTATGATGTTTTTTTTCATTCTTATCTTCCTCATTTTCCATTTTTTTATAATTATTTATTTATAAAATATTTGAAATATTATTTTTTAAACAATTTAAATGGAAAATGGTATTGATAATTTATTAGAACCAGTGAATAAAAAGTATGTTAAAATAGATGATTTTTTTATATTATTTCAAAATTCAATTCCTGAAGAAATAAAAGAAGAAAAGAAACCTAGTAAAAATAAAAGAATTAAAAAACAAAATGAAAAAAATGAACCTTTATATAAAAATAACGATAAAAAATATGAAAAACAAATTTCTAAAGAGATTAATCAATTTGAAGAAAATAATAGTAATGAAATATTTAATACAATAAATAGTAAATTTGAAAATATTCCTTATTATGAACTTTTTAAGTAAATAATTTTTTAAATTTTTTAGACAAAAAGTAGAGGAACAAAAAATGTTTATGGAAACAAATCAAAAATCAAATAAATAAATTCTATTTTAAATATATTATATTTTTTAATATAAAAATTAAATATTGAAATAAAACAAAAGTAAATAAAAAAAATTTATTTCAAAATAAAAAAATGTCAAAAAATAATAATTTAAGTAATTATTACAATCCATCAAACACATTCAAAATAAGAAATGAAGTTCCTTTAACAACATTTTCTTTTCTCTTAAGTGAAATGGTTCAATATATGTTAAGTAAATCAAACGACGACAAAGATTTTGATATAGAAGAAAAATTAAGTAGTTTAGGTTATCCAATAGGTGAAAAAATATTAGAATTATGTTCATATAAGGATAAGAATTATAAAAGAGAAGTGAAAATAGTATCAATGCTTCAATTTATTCATAATAATGTATGGAAGATGTTATTTGGGAAAATGGCAGATGGACTTCAAAAATCAACTGATGATGAAGATGAATATAGAATCATTGAAAATAATCCTATTACTAATAGATATATTCCTCCTCTTAAAAATAATTCTGTTAATTGTGCTTCGTTCATTGGAGGAATTATTGAAGGTATTTTAAATTCTGCTGATTTTAGATGTAAAGTTAGTGCCTTTTTCTTTGAACAAGATGGTATCACTAAAACTTTATATATTATTAAATTTGATAAGGATGTTATTAATAGAGATTCTAATATGAAGTGAAATTTAACTTTTAAATATTTAATGATAAAAAAAGATTTTTTTAATGACATATAAAATATTATTTTTTACATCTTTAAAATAATATAAAAAACAAAAAATATTATTAGTTTCTAATAATATAATAATAAAAAAATGTTTGACACTTCATTAAATACATTATCTAGTCCAAATACATCAAGAACTAATAATACTTCGAAAAACATGATATCAAAGCGTCAATTAAAAAGGCTTTCTTTTCATTCATCGACATCAAACGACTCAAATGAAATTAACAAATCTCAAAATTCTGTTAATCAAAAATTCAAGAATTTTGATATTGAATATCCAGTTTTTATTAGAAGTCATTCAGTGAAAAAATTAAATTTAAATTCTTCATTCACAGAAAGAATAAAAGAAGAATTAAATGAAGATGATTCACTTAATTTAAATTTATCAGGAAGAAAAAATTTTATTTATAAGACAATAATGCCAAAAGATAATTTAATTTTTGATAAAAGAAAATATGAAGAAAAAGAACCTTTAAATTTATCAAGTAGAATGGAAGTAGTTCCAGAAATAATAGAAGATAATTTTTTCTTTGAAAGTCCAAGGATAACATTATTAAGTGATTTAAAGGAAGATTCAGAATTAAAGAATAATAAAAATAAAAATTTTAATAAAGTTCCAATAAATGAAAATGATATTATTAAAGAAGAAAATGAAGATTATTTTGATATTAAATATAATTTTAAAGGAGATACAATAATAAAAAAATTTGAGAATTTTATTGATAAAGAAGAACCACCTTTAGACTTTAAAAATTTACAAGGTGAATGTAGAACTTTTTATAATGTTGATGTTATTGCCGAAGCTAACAATGAAGAAGATGTTAATATTGATGCTAAAGATATTATTAAACAAAATTCTTTTAATTTAAGAAAATTAGGAAATAAAGTTTGTACTGATGAAATTGATTCTCATCCTAAAATAAGAACTATTAAAAGTAAAATTATTAATTCTGAAGAGTATGTTATTCATGAAGATGATAATGAAATTGGAGATAATTAAAAATTTTATTTCTGCTTTGATAATCTTTAGATTTAAAAATAATTATAATTTATTAATTTATAAATTTTAATTTTATGATACTATTGTAGTGTGGTAATGGAAAATTAGACTTTTATGATTATAAATCTTTTTATTGAAAAACAAGAGTTATTTATAAATAAAAAAAATAAATAAATAAAATAAAAACAATACTTTAAAAAAGCAATATGTAAAATAAATAATAATTAAAAAAATAAATAAATTTATATTAATTATCATTAACTTCATAATAAAAATTAATGAAAATTGACGTTGACAACATTCTAGAACGTCTTTTAGCAGTTCGAGGAAACAAGCCAGGAAAGACAGTAGATTTAAAAGAAGAAGAAATAAAATATTTAATAGATAAATCTCTGCCTTTATTCAAAGAGGCTAAAATGTTAATAGAACTGGAAGCTCCTCTTCGTGTTTGTGGAGATATCCATGGTCAATATTATGATCTTTTAAGAATATTTGAACACTGTGGTTATCCAGGAGAATACAATTATCTTTTCCTAGGAGACTATGTTGATAGAGGTAAACAATCTATTGAATCTATTTGTCTTTTATTAACTTATAAAATTAAATTTCCCAATAAAGTTCATTTACTTAGAGGTAATCATGAATCTAGTGTTACTAATAGAATTTATGGTTTTTATGATGAATGCAAAAGAAGATATAATGTTAGATTATGGAGAAATTTCACTGAGTTATTTAACTTTTTACCAGTTGCAGCTTTAATTGATGAAAAAATTCTTTGTATGCATGGGGGATTAAGTCCTGATTTAAGAAATTTCTCATCTATTAATGAAATTGCAAGACCTACTGATATTCCTGATTCTGGTTTATTATGTGATTTACTTTGGAGTGATCCTGATAAAGATGTTTTGGAATTTGATGAAAATGATAGAGGTGTTTCTGTAGTTTTTGGAGAAAAAATTGTTCAAGAATTTAACAGGAAAAATGATTTAGATTTAATTATTAGAGCACATCAAGTTGTTGATGATGGTTATGAATTTTTTGCACAAAGACAATTAATCACTATTTTCTCTGCTCCTAATTATTGTGGAGAATTTGATAATTCTGCTGGTATTATGATTATTGATGATGCTTTAACTTGTTCACTTAAAGTTTTGAGACCTGTTGAGAATTTGAAGAAATAATTTATTTTTTTGTAATTTTTTTCTAAATTTATTATTATATATAATAAAAATTTATCTTGATTTTTGATTTTTATTAGTAAATTTGTTAGATTGTTATGATTTTTTTTTTAATTAAAAATAATTATTGATTTAGATGAAAAAAAATATTTCATTAAATTTTTTAGTTTTAAATATTAAAATAATTAATGGATAAATTTTCAAAAAAATTAGATGATTTACTTGCTAAATTTAAATATGCAAAAGAGTGGACTGACTTGGTTAGAAACATAACAGAAATTCAAAATTTAATGAATAAAGAATCAGAAAATAACATAGATTTATCAAAGTATCCAAATAAAGAAATATTGGCAAAGAGATTAGCCCAATGTTTAAATAAAGATTTACCAGGAGGTTTACATGAAGCAGCAATTGAATTATATTCTTTAGTTCTTCATAATTTTTCTTTATATAACAATCAAAAATTAGGTAAAAACCTTGCTTTATTTTCTTCTGGCTTATTTCCTTTTTATCAGTATGCTTCAGTACAAAATAAAATTAATTATTTAGAAACTATAATTAAAAAAGTATATTTATGCATAAATTCAACTGAACTTGAATTATGCTTACCTGGCTTATTAGTTAGCGTTTTACCGAGTCTTGATGAAAACAATGAAAAAATATCAAAAAATATAATTGAAATATTTAATGATATTTCAATTAAAGTTAGACCAAAGATTTTTTATGGAGTTTTATGGTCAATTATTTTAAGAAATCCAAAATTAAGATCTTGTGGATTAAATTATATGATAAAGGCAATTCCTACTTATGAATCATATAAAAATAATTATAAAAAAATTTTAGAAGACCAAAAAATATATTATCCTAATTTTAATGTTTTAGTTGTAAATGCATTATGTTCAGTTATAGAAGATGAAGATGTTCAAACAGTAAGATTAGGTATGGATTTTCTTATACATAGAATTCCCTTTGTAGATAAAAATTTAATAAATGATGAAGCTAAAATCACTATTTTAATTAGTGTTTTAAAATTATTAATTAAAAATGAATATTCTACAACTAGAAGAGTAGGTGAATGGATTTTAAAAGATGATTTTGGTGAAGATCTTAATATTGATGACACTAATATACAATATATTTTGGATATTCTTATTAAAGCTTTAACTAAAATTTTTGAAATTAATGTTGATGATCCTCCTCAAAATTTACAAAAGACTTTGAAAAATAATATTAAATTAATACAACTATTTTTAGGACAACAAGTTTCATTAAGTAATGGAATTTTATCTAAAATTTCTTATAATATCATTAAATGTATTGTTTATTATTGGACTAATGAATTAAATTCTAAAGATGATGTATATAATGATGAAATAATAAAATCTGTAAATTTATTTTTTAACAAATATGATTATTTAGAATTATTATGGGAATCTCTGGCAAAAAATTTAGAAGGATTTCAAGTTGAAGATAATGATAATTTAATAGTTATAATGGAAGAATTAGTTTTACCTTTTAAATTTTGTAATACATTTATAGAATTAAAATCACCACATTTAAAAGTAATGTATTATGTTCCAATTATAACAAATTTATTAAATATTCTTACACAAATTAAAGTAAATTTAAATGATATTGAAAAAATAAAATCTTTAGTTTCTATTATTTATGTGTTTACAAAAGGTTTACAAAAGCCTGAAGAAGACGAAATGAATAAATTATTGAATAATGAAGATAAAAATTCTAATAAAGATAACTTTATGATTAATGAGGAAATTAAAAATAATGTAGATTCTTTAAATAATAAATTTATGATATCTGAAGAAAGTTCTTATAAAACAATATCAAAAATAGAATCTCATTCTAAAATATTAGAAGAATTAACAAAATCAGTTTTAAATTATCAAAAATTTTACATTTCATTATTTGAAAATTTTCTACAAATAGATAATGAAAAATATAATTTCAGGAATTCTATTAAAGTATTTAAACAAGCAACAGAAATTTTAATAAGATTAGAAGAATATGGAAATCAAGATGAAATTCCAGAATGGTTATTTGAACTGGAAAAAAAATAAATTTTCAAGCAAATCCTCAAATTTCTTTTGAAGCTTGTAATTTTATTTTAGATTTATTATTATCTGACTCAACAAATAATTGTGACACTTTTAAAAAAATTCAAAATCATTTATTAAATGAAAATATTGATAGAAGTAAATTAAAGATTGATGAACAAACTTTAAATATTTTATTAGATTCAACTAATGTTAAAGAAAATTGTTTTGAAATCATTTTTTCTTGGTTATGGACTTTATTAGAAAAAGAAGAATATCAGAAAATTAGTGTAGATTTATTATATAAAATTTTTAAAATAAATAAAGATAAATTTATTGAATTATTTTCTAATACTTTTTCTTTTCATAAAGAACCAAAAAAACAAGAAAAAGCAATTCAAAAATTTACACAATTTTGGAAATTTGGGCTTGAATATTATCAAAATATAATTTTCTTTGAAAAAGGAGAATGTATTTTTAAAATGTTAGATTATTTAGAAGATGATTACCCATTATTGAGACATTTATCTAAAAGTTGGTTAAATCAACATTCAAATCATTTTCCAAAAATTTTAGACCCTTTAATTTCTGTTTTTTTAAACAAAGAAATTGAATTTTGTTTAGATAATAATACTCTATATATTAAAAAAGAATATGATATGAAAAAAATTATTGATACTTTTAAAAAATTAAAAAATTTAATATTAAATGTTTCAAATATAACTGATTTTATTTTAAAAAAACCAAATCCTAATCCTCTTTTATTAAATGATGATAAATTAATTGGTTTATTTCCTTTGACTTTAGAAAATTATGATTATTTATTTTTATTAATTAATATTTCAGTGAGATTTATAAAAGGAGAATTTGAGAAAGGAGTAAGTGAAGATTTAATTGAAGAAAGTTTATCAGTTAATTCTACAGCTTGTGAATTTTTAGAATTATTAATAAAAAAAATAAATAATAGTAATATATTATATAATATTTCTAAAGCAACTTTAATTCCAATTTATTATATATTAGCTCAAAAATTAGGAGTTGATAATAAAAATGAAAATAAAGAAGTTAGAAGAGATGAAGTTATGCAAATTCAATTATTAGAAATTTTAAAAATTTTAATGATTGACACTAAATATGATAACATAAAATCTCTGATTCCTTTATTTACGTATAATTTATTTCTTAAGTGTTTATCTAATGGAATTACTCTTAATTATTTTTATGTCAGAAGACATTATATATCTTTTGTTGAAAAATATCTTCCTTTGATTATTCCTTTGTTAAGAGAGGAAAAAGATTTAGAAGAAAAAAAGAATAATGAAAATTTAATAGAAACTATTTCTAAAAAATTTATTAATAAAACTAATAAATTTATAATTAAAAAAGTAAAATATAATGAAAATTCAATTCAAGTTAATTCAGGTTTAAATCAAGTTTTTATTTTAAAGAATTATTTAGATGAATATAAAGATTATAAAACTTTTGAAGAAAATGATATTTATATTATATTAAGTAGTTTATCAAACATAGTTGATATGTTAATGGAGTTTAATAAAATTGATGATATTAATTTATCAGAAGAATCAAAAAAGAAAATAAAAGAAGAATCATCAAACAAAAAAAACATATTTTTTGGTTTATTTTCAGATAATTCAAATGGAAAATGTAATGACAATGATATAAATTCAACTATATATTTCCAACATTTACATAATTTAATCTCTATTTTTTTAATTTGTTGGACAAATGAAAGTGAACTATATGAAACTTATGATTACTGTCTTAATAATAATGGGATTCTATGTTTTAAAGAAAAGAAAAATAAAGATGAAAATTTTGATTATAAAAAATTATCTGATTCTTGGAATAAAACTTCAAAAGGTATTATAATAAATATTACTAAGAAATTATTTTTGAAAAATCCAATTGAATTTATGATAAATTATTTAAATATATGGAATGGAGATTTTATAATAAATAATAAAACAGAAGAACCTATATATCCAAAAATTACTGCAGCTAAAGATAAATTATATAAATTAACAATGATTGAGTTATTACATTCTTTAAATATTGACTTAGATGTAATATTATTATCAATCACTCAAATATTGAAAAAAAAATATGACAAAAATTACATTAAAAATAAATATTTAAAAGTTGACAAAAAAAATTTAAAAACTCCATATGAAGAAGCTTTATATGAAAGTCAACTTTGTCATTTTATTTATTCTTATATATTATTAGACCCAATATCAAAAAAAACAGATGATATAAAACTTGATTCATGTAAAGAATTAATAAATATTTTCACATTAATATATGAAAATACTAGAATTTGTCATACTTATTGTTGGATATATGAATTAATTTCTTTAATGATGGAAAAATTCCCAAGAAGTCAAATAAATAATAATGATATATTTGAAAAAGTTGAGCAATTAGTTTCTGATATTACTGAAAAATTAATTAATGTTGCTTTTAATAATAAATTTGAAAGTACTTTCCAAAATGATTATAATTATATAATATTACCAATTTGTCCGTCTCTTTATTCTCAAATAATATCAGTTCAATTTCCTAAAGAAGATTACTATAAAATTATAAATAATTCTCTAAAAATTCAGCAACATTTAAAAGAATCTGAAAACTTAAATTTAAATGACAATGAATTAAAAATAGAAAATAATAAAAATACTGAAGGAGAAGAATTAAAAGGGTTAGATTATATATTTTTTTCATTATATATGAAAACATGCAAACTTGCTTCTTCTTATGAAGTTAAAGGAAAAAAAAATAAAATTATATCAGAAGAATTAAATGAGTATTATAGGAAAATATCATTTTTTACTTTGAAATTTTTGTTTTATAAAATTTATAAAGCTTTAGGAAAAGATTTATATTATCCATTCAAACCAATGATAAAAAATATAATGAATTCCATAGAAAATGAATCTATAGAAAATGAATTTTATTCTGAATCATCTACTCAATTTTTAAATGAGTTAATGATTTGTGACAAAGCTAAAGTTTGTCAAGCTTCAGAACAAAGAATATTTGATTATTTTTCAAAAGAAACTTTCTTTAAAAAAAGTTTAAATAAATTAAGAAATTGGAAAAAAATTATATCTAATTATTCAGATATAAATAGAGATATTATCAATAATTTAATTAAACAGATGGATGGTTTTTTAGGTAAAAAAGATGACTCTACTCTTGTGAAAAAGTTAAGAAGAATTTCCTTTGTGATATATAGTAGTGAAAAAGATAATTTTGTTAAAAATTTTAATTCAATCAAAGAACAAATTAAAGACTTTTTCACTAATTATAATAATAGTTGTGAAATTGAAAAAGAATTATTTCTTATGCTCAGAATATTATTTTTAAGATTTAATCATGAAAATATAATGGAAATGATAAGGTCTTTTTGGCCTATCATTTTCAATGAATTAGTCAATAATTTAGAAAGAAAAGATGAAGATAATAATAAGATAAATGAAGAAATAGACGAATTAAAATTAGAAACTTTTAAATTTATAGAATTATTGTCTTTAGCTAATATAGAAGAATTTTGTCTTTATCAATGGATCTTTATAATAGACACTTATGACATTGAAAGATTAGATTATAATAATGAAAATTCTTTATTAAAAAATACATTAATTGGAAATGGTATGTTTAGACCTTATGCTTTAGATTGTTGTGAATATTGGAATGACAGTCCAAAATATATGATATCACATCATAAAGCGAAAAGTACTCTATTAATTAATGTAGAAAATAAAAATAAGAATAACTTAA
Source organism: Isotricha intestinalis (assembly GCA_023807065.1). Taxonomy (NCBI): domain Eukaryota; phylum Ciliophora; class Litostomatea; order Vestibuliferida; family Isotrichidae; genus Isotricha; species Isotricha intestinalis. Next base: position 4,599 of record JAJJLU010004254.1, on the reverse strand, counting down.
GGAATAAATTTAGAGAGAATATTAAAAAATTCTTCTTTTCAATTGAAGATATGAATAATTATAAAGGAGAAATAAATTATAGAAATATTGAAGAAATAATAGAAAATGATTTTAAAGAAGAAGAGAATTATATTATGGAAAGGAATAAGGTTTAAAATAAAAATAAATGTGGATATGTAAAAGAAGTTTATTAAATTTTTCAGAATAAAAAATAAATCTACATTCATTCATTAAAATTAAGAAATATATATTTTATATAGTAAACCATTTACTCTTTTTAAATTAAATTATTTTCTAATAATTGAATATTTTAAAATTTCTTTTTAATTATTATATATATCAATAAATTATATATTTTTCGATAAATAATTATTTGAATAAACTCTTTTTCATTTTTTCACAATTTTAGATAATTTACAATATTAACAGAAGAATATTTCTTTAATTTGAAAAATAATTTTTTAATTTCATTAAATTTAAAAGATAATAAATTTGAATATTTAATTATTTAAAAAATATATTTTAATTTTTTATTTATTATTTAAATTGTTCCCATACAATAAAGTACTTTTTGCATCTATAACATCTTCCAAAGTATTTGCTGGCATAATAAAATTTCCATCAAAAGCTCTTTTTAAATTTTCTTTTTTTATACTTCTACTACTCTTGTTTTCCCATAATACTTGAATATCATTTTTCTTTTCTGAATTTAAAATTAATGATTTTTTGTTTTTTGATTTTTCTAAATTTTTCATATCTTCTTTAACTTTATTTAAATATAAATTATTCTTATTTTCTGATCCTATACCAAAACTGTTTTTTTCTTTAAATAAATTTTTAATATTTATTTTTGAAGTATCTCTTGATATATTTTTTTTAATATCTTGAAATTTTTGAGTATCAAAAAAATCATATTCTTCTTTATTTTCATTTCCAATGTTTTGAATATCTTCAATGAAATTGAAATTATCATTATTTTCTGATTCAACTCTTTTTGAAGGTGTATATTCATCAAATATTGAAACATATGATTTCTTATTTGAATTTGAAGTATATTGATCGAATATTGAAACAAATGATTTTTTTCCTTTTATCAAATTTTCATTCAAAGGATTTGAAGAATAATTTTCTATTTTATTTTTTTGGGGAATTAATTTCCTAAACATACTTTGCTTTTCTTTATAAGTTTTATTCCTATTATTTTCATCTAAATTTATTTCATTTTCCGAATTATAGTCTTTTTTATAATTATTAAATTCTTGTCTTTGTTTATTTATTTCAGCTTTTTTTAATTTTAATAGGATTAATTCTTGTTCTTTTTGATTTTTTAATCTTGATAAAGGACTATTTTTAGATGTGTTTTTTATTTTTAATTTTTGAATAAAATTATCAATTTCTTGACCATCTTCATTTGAAATATTCATATTTTTTTTTAATTTAATTTTGTTAAAAGGTAAATTATTAACTCCCATTAATTCTGGTTCATCATTTGTAATTTCTCTTTCTGATATTGAAATTGAATTTTGATTAAATTGACTATATAAGTATTTATTTTGATTAGTTGAATTTTCTAAAGAAGAAGATTCTTTTGTCCCATATAAATTGAAAGATTGTTCTTTTGATTGAATTTGTAAATTGTCTTTTTTTTTATTTTCATCTTTAATTGAAAAATTTGAGTTTTCAATATCAAAATTTTTATTCATATCTTTTTTTTTATTCACTTTCCCTTTTTTATTTAAATTTTTTTTTATTTTTTCCATTTTTTGTTCTATTTCATTTTCTTTGTCTCCAAATTTGATTTCTTCATTCTTCATTTTTTTAAAGTTAAAAGTATTGAATTTTTTTCCTTTTTTTATTAATTCATTCAAATTATCAAAGTTTCCAGTTCTATTAATAATATTATCTGAATTTTTCTTCATAAATTTTTGAAAACTAGTTCTCATAGTCTCATCATATTCTTCATCAACTTCTTTAATAACTTCATTAATATTTCCATAACCATAATAATTACCATCATAAACTCTAATATTTTCATCATCTTCTTCTTCATTTTCCATTTCTTCACTTTCCATATTATTATCATTCGCATTATTTGAATCAAAAAAGTTTTCATTTAAATTATTATTATATTGATTTAAAGAATCATTTGAAACAATTGAAAATTTTCCACTTTGATTATATGGATTTTCTTTATTTTCTTTGAAATTTCCTTTGTTTTCTTCATTTCTACTAGAAAATGTATCTAAATTATTTTCATTTTCATGATAATCAATAGAATATCTTTTATTTTTATTTATTATTTTATAATTTCCATTTTCAAAATTTTTATTATATTCACCACTTTCAATATTAAAAGTGTCTTCATGATTATATTCATTTTTATCATCTAAAAATTGAATAAACATTTTATCTCCTGTTTTAGGATCAATTTGAGGCAACAAATTTTTTATTACTTGTCCAGTTTGTTTGTCAATTAATATTATTTCATCTGTATTTGGGTCATGTTTAACATAAACATTTTCAATTGTTTCTCCTGTTTTTTTATTTAATGGGAGCAGTTTTCCAGTATTAGGATCTTTATAAATCATTATTTCTTTTTTTTGTAAAAATGTTTTTTCTTTTTCATTGTCAAAACTATTTTTAATATGAATTATTTCATTTCCTGTAAGAGGGTCTTTTGTAATTTTAAAATTAAGAATTTTTTCTCCAGTTTCTTTATTAATTAAAATTATCTTTCCTGTTTCATTATCTTTAAAATAAATTAAATCATTGATTATTTTCCCATTTACTTGATTAATTAATTTTTCTTTTCCAGTTATAGGGTCTTTGGAAATAATAATATCTAAATCATTATTTTTCATGATATCATATTTAACAAAAACTTCTTCTCCTGTAGTTGGATCTAATTTTTTTATAATATTTTGAATTTTTTCTCCATTATTTTTATCAATGAAAATATATTCATCTTTATTTAATGGATTTATTTCTACTTCTATATTATCAATTTCTTCATTTGTATTTTTATTTATTACTCTTAAACTACCTGTTCTTGAGTCTTTTATAACTTCAATTTCTGTTAATTTAATATCTAAGTTTTCTCTTTTTGAATTCTTTGGAATGTCAAACATTATTAATTTTTCTTTCCCATTTATTGGGTCTATAGTGATAATAATATTATTAATTTTTTCTCCAGTTTCTTTATTGATTAAGATGATTTCTCCGGTTTTTTTATCTTTTTTTTTAAGTATATTTAAAATAGGTTTTTTAGTTTCTTTATCATATAAAATTTCATTTCCAGTAATATCATCTTTTTTGATTAGAACTTCTTTTTGTATAGGATTTATCTTTTGATAATTTATAAAAGTTTGTTCTCCAGAAATAGGGTCAAATTTTGTAATAATATTATTAATAACTTTACCTGTGTTTTTGTTTATAAAAATAGGTTGGTTAGTTTGAGAATCAGTATGAATTAAAATAAGATCAATAGGTTGTTTAGTCAATTTATTGATAGCCAATAATTTTCCAGAAATGGGGTCTTTAAAAATTTCAAATTCAGTTTCTTCTAAAGGAATTTCATTTCCGTTTTCATCTTTATCACCTGTTAATTTAATAAATATATCTTCTCCTGAAATAGGGTCTTTTGATATTATAATATTTTTTAATATTTCTCCATTATCTTTATTTATTATAACTGTTTCCCCTGTTTTAGGGTCTATTTTCTTTATTAAATTATTTAATATTTCTCCAGAATTTTTATCTACTAATATTTCTTCATTAGTAATTGGATCTTTTTTTAATATTATTTCTTGGTTTTTGTTCCTTGGCTTATACAACTCATAATTTATAAAAGTTTCTTCTCCTGTTTCACTATTCGTTTCTTTAATTAAATTTTTTATTATTTCTCCTGTTTCTTTATTCATTAATTTAATTTCTCCTGTATTTTTATCTTTAATTACTTCTAAATTTTTTATTTTTTCTCCTGTTAATTTGTTTATTGGAATTAATTGATTTGTCTTTGGATCTTTTATAACTTGTATATAATTTTTTTTTAACTGTAAATTATCACCATTTTCATCTTTTATATTTTCTATAACATTATATATTTCTTCTCCTGTTTCAGGATCCTTTGTTACTATAATATTATTATAAATTTCTCCAGTTTTTTTATCAATAAAATTTACTTTACCTGTTACTGGATCTACACTTTTAATTAAATTATCAATTTGTTTATTTGTGTTTTTATCAATGATAACTTCTTTTCCAGTTTTAGGATCTTTTTTAATTAAATATTGAGAGTTTTTGGGTTCTTTTGCATTATATTGTATAAATTTCTTTTGATTTGTTTTTGGATCAATTTGTTCAATAATATTATTTACTTTTCGTCCAGTTAATTTATTTATAAAAGTAGTTTCTCCTGAATTAGGATCAATTATTACTTCAATATCTTTTAATTCCTTTTGAGTTTTTTTATCTTTTACTATAAGTTTTCCTGTTTTATTATCTTTAATTATTTCAAGTTCTTTTTCTTCTAAAGGAATTTCATTTCCGTTTTCATCTTTATCACCTGTTAATTTAATAAATATATCTTCTCCTGAAATA
>JAJJLU010004253.1:0-15947 GCA_023807065.1 Isotricha intestinalis | reverse complement strand
ATTAAAAGGATCATTTTGATCAGAAAGTAAATGTTGTTCAATAGTTTTTCTATCAACAATAACTTTACTAACAGGTAATAAAACAGGATCAGTCATAATTAAAGTAGTAATTGGATCAAAAAATTCAGAAGGTGCATCATCGAAATTTAATTCTTGACTTTTAATTTCTTCTTCAATAGATTTTAATTTATTTATTAATTTATTATATTTTTCAAAAGCAATTCCATCAATTGGAATTTGACCTTTTTCTTCTACTATTTTTTTTGCTTTAAAAAAATTTTCATATCTATATGATCTTTCATCTTTTACTATAAATTCTAAAAATTGTTTTTTATTTTCAAAAGCTGAATAAACTGTTAAAATTGATGCTAAAATAAATTTTGGATTAAATTCATATTCACTTAAATTTTTTACTTTTAAATCATTTCCTCTTGATGTTACAAATATATTTAAAGAATAATTTAATAAATTTGCTAATCTTTCTATTAAACCACTTTTAACAAAATTATCTTGTAAAACATTTGTTATACTTACTAAAAATTTAAGTGATGCATTAAATAATTTAATTTCTGCTTTTACAATTCTATCTTTTTCTTTAAATTTATCCTCTTCAAATTTTTTATTTTCTTCACTTAATTTATTATATTTTTCTGCATCAACAATTAAATCTTGATATTTTTTAATTATAGTTAAATTTTCAATGCATTCATCATTTAAATAAGTAAATCATTCATTAATAAATTTATCATTTTAGTACTTTCTTCATTATGTTTTTCAGTATAAGCTTTAATATTTTCTACAAATAATTGTCCATAACCTTTATTAATATTATCAATTAAAAATAATATTTTTTGTCTGACTGTAAATTTTTCATAAAATTGATTTGAAGTTCCTAATCTTTCTGCATCTATAAATACTCTTAATATAGAAACCATTAAAGATTCTTTAATAAATTTTTCACTTAATAATTTAAATATTTGATTTATTTTTGATGTTTTTTCTTTAGGACTTGATAAAAAGAAATATATCATTATATCAAATATTTCCATTCTAAAATGAGGATTTTGAATTAAATTTGAATGACATGAAAATATTAAACTAAAATAAATTATTGCTTTTGTACAATATAAATGTTGAATTAATGAATCTCCACTATAATTTCTAATAAATAATGATATTGATATTATATTATGATAAATATTTTCTGGTAAATATGATATCGTAAAATTATCATTAAAATTTATATGATAATAAAAATCATCAAGAAATTCTTTATAATTCACATTTTTGTAATTTTGAGAAAATTCATTTTGAGAATATTTTTTATTATTTAAAGAAAATATTAAAAATGTAGTAACTTCACAAAATCTTAATAAACATTTATAAAGTTCTTGATTTTTTAAATAAATTAATAAAATATTATCTAAAATAATCATATTTTGTAATTGTTGATTTCCTCTAATATTATTATTATTTTTTTTTAATAATTCTTCAGTCATTTTATTTAATTGTGTAATTTGATTTGTAAAACTTTTAATTGTATATGTAACAATCATTTGAATAATAAAAAATAATTCAGAATAAATAGAAAATTTTTCAGGAAAATCATTTTTATAATTATCATCTTGAAGAATTAATTGAACAACATTAGGATTAGTTCTTTCAATTTTTGAAAAATCAATTTTATCATTAGTTAAAGAAAAAAGAGTATCAATAGAACCAACAACTTTAAATATATATTCAGAATAAGTTTTTTCATTTTGTTCTCCTTTTTCTAAATCTCTAAAAAAAATTTTCATTAAAATCATTAAAATATTTAATAAAAAACCATTAGAAGACAATTTATTTTCTTCTTTATAAATTTTTATTTTATCTAAATTAATTCTAATTAATTTATAAATCCATTTCATAATAGTATGTTCATAATCAGTATAATAAATAGTGACTAAAAACTCAGTAACTTTATTTAAATAATCATTTAATTTATGAATTTGATTATCAATAACTTTTTCATTTTCAATAGCTCTATTTATATTAATATATTTTCTCATATCTGCAATATCTCCTTCAATAGGAGAAATATCAATATATTTACTTATTAAATTTTCTTTTTGAAAAGCTAATCCAGTTTCACTTAAACCTAATATATTTAATGTTAAATTTTCTTCTGAACTACTTAAAGATATTTCCACAAATGCTTTTGAAGTTAATGGACATGTTTTAAATAATGATGATAATATTTCCATATTTTTAACTTGAAAATCTTTATTTCCATAATAATTTTTACAATTTAATCTATTTGATTCATCTAAATAGTGAAAATAATATTTAAATATTTCTTTTAAATTGTTATAATTATTATATGTTGATGTATAAAAATCAAATAATACATAACCTAACTCATCTATATCAATATCTGTAAAATATTTATTAAAAATTTTTATTATTTGTTCTTTAGGAATTATTTTTCCTAAATTTTCAGGAGCTATCATTAACATACAAATATAATTTGATATATACCCATGAATTTTTTTATATTTTTCATCATATTCATTTCTAAATCTTTTCTCAATCATTTCAATACTTCTATGATAAATATCAAATAAATATTCTAAAATATTTTCTTTTAAAGGAAATAAACCTAAAATTATTTCATCTAAATCATTTATTCTAAATTTACATTCTTTATTCATTGACATTAATTGAGCTAAATATAATTCAAGAAAAGTAAATTTATCTTTTTCTTTTTCATCAAGTGTAATTTTAAATATTTTCGAAATTGTAACATGTTCTTTATCAATTTGTTTAGGATTCTTATTTGAATTTGATGGATTATTATTATCATTTTCTAAAGAATTCGAATAATTAGGAAAAAAAACTCTTTCTTTTTTATTAATATCCCCAATTTTACCAAATTCATTTTGATTTCCCATGAAATAAAATAAAAAATATAAAAATAAAAAATAAAAAAATAATTAAATTTTATAAATAAAAAAAATAACATGAGAGGTTCAATAACATCAATTCAAAACCAAAAAATAGAAAGAATAAAAGAGTTATTAGACACTCCATGTGAAAATCGTAATGAGAAAATGTGTTTAGAATTAATGTCTTTTACAAAGGATTTTAAAATATTTGAAAATATTTCAATGTCAATAGAACATCAAAATATATGTCAAACAATGAAAATATGTAGATATAAGCCAAATGAAATAATAGTAAAACAAGGAGATCCAGGTGATTCATTTTTTTATATTTTAACAGGAACTGTAAATATTAGATTAACAGTTAAAATAGATACTGGAATTAAAAGTAAAGAAGGTGAAGATGATAAAAGTGTTATTACAGTTGATAAAAATATTGGTGTTTTAAAATCAGGAGAAACTTTCGGTGAATTATCTTTATTATATGGAACTCCTAGATCTGCTACTATTATTTCTGTCACTAATTCTGCTCTTATTAAAATTGATAAAGCTCCTTTTGATCAATATGTTAAAAATATCTTTGAAAATCAATTACAAGATCAAATCGAATTTTTAAAAATTTGCCCTGTTTTCCATAATATAACTAAAGATTTATTAATTAAACTTGGAATTAGAACTGAAGTTAAAAAATATTCTACTGGACAAATTATTTTAGAAGAAGGAAAAAAATGTGAATTTTTATTTATTATTAGAAGAGGAACAGTGAAAATATCAAAACAGATAAAATTTATTAAAAACGAAGGAAAGATTAGAAGACAAGAAAAGAATAAATATAATAAGAAGAAAACTTCATTTACAAATTATGAAGATATAGATAAAATGAAGCAATTAGAAAATGAAAAAATATTAGATATATTATCAATAGGACCAACTGAAGAAGAAATAAATAATGGAGAATATCTAACAAGAGATATAACATTAGAAACATTAAAAATTGGAGATATATTTCCTTCTTATTATTCTTTAAATGGCCTTTATTTAGATGTTACTTTTGAAGCTGATAATCCTTGTGATATTATTGTTGTTAAATTAATGGATATTCAAGAATTAATTCCTCAAACTTATGATTTTATCAAAAAATATGCTAAACCTTATCCTAATGATCAATTTTTAAGAAAATTTTATTATTATAATGAAGCTTGGGATAATTATAAAACCACTTTAAGATATAATATACTGGCTGATGCTTTAAATAGAGATCTTCTTCAAAATAGTAAAATGAGAACTAAGTTATATACTAAAAAAGATTTAAATGGAATTAAGTTACCTTTAATTTTTCAAAATAAAAGAATGAAGTTTAAATAATTTTTTTTATTGTTTTTTAATATATGTGTATTAATTAATTTGTTTGAAAATATATTTTTTTTTTGAATTCTTTCATTTAAATTATTTCTTTTCCAAATATAATATCTTTTTATTATGCATTTTCCAATATTCTTTTTTCTCTTTTTATTGTTAAATAATTATTATGACTAAATTCATTTAATTAATGGAGTCTTTTTTCAAATTTTTAAATTTTATTTAATAATGATATCATTTCTTTAATAATATTATCATTATTACTGAATTTGGAAGATATATTTTAATAAAAATTTGATTGATTTTATTGATTTCATTAAATTTAACCTTAACACTTTTATTAAATATATATTTGAAATAAAAAAATTAGAATAATTCAGCAATTTATATTATTAAAATATAGATTTAAATTTGGAAAAATTATTGTATTTAAGTAAAATTTTTCATTAAATTTTTTTTAATATTTTTTAAGATTATACTATATTAAAATTTATATATAATTTATTTATTTACTTCATAAATTTGATTTTTCTTTCAAAAGAAAATCTTTATTATTAAATATTTCGATGAAATTTAAAAATGATTTAAGAATTACCATAATATATATTTACTAAATAGCAAGTATAGAAAAAACAATATAATATTTTTTTTTATATTTTTATAAAACTGTTTCATTAAAATTTACTTTCAAATAAAAGCAAATTAATCATTATTCATAATATTTCTATAAAAACAATAAAAAATATATAAAAAATAACATTAAATACATTAAAGATTTTTAAAAATCTTCATCCCAAGAAGAATCTTCACCACTTTGTTTATTATCATAATCAATATTATTTCCTCCAATATATTCATTATATTTCATATTAAAAAGGTTTAAATTAATTTTACTCAAATCAGGCACATCAGGAATAAAAGGAGTTTTAACATTACAATGAATTAAATCATTCCAATTAAAATTATAAAACAAATCTAATTTCTTAATATTACTTAAAGAGCAAAGTCTTTTTTCAACTTTTTTATTAAGTAAAGCTTCAATTAATTCATTTAAACAATAATAAGTAGAATTATCAATAGGATATTTAAAATTAGGACTATACATAATATCATGATAAATTTCCATTACATCTCTCGCATGATCACCAAAGGGAAAACAACGATAAAAAATTTCATAAGTGACTATTCCAATTGACCAATAATCACATGAAAAAGAATATCCTCTTCCATTTAAAATTTCTGGTGACATATAATGTGGTGTTCCAATTACTGTTGAAGTAAAGTCATTCATTATTTTAGATGTTCCAAAATCTATTAATTTTATATATCCTTTAGAGTTTATCATTATATTATGTGGTTTTATATCTCTGTGTACAATCTTCTTTTTATGTAAGTAATCTATTGCTAATAATAAACTTGATATGTAAAATCTTGTTTCTGTCATATTAAAATGCTTTGTTTGACTTTTTAAAAGATTATGTAATGATATTCCATTTATATATTCTATAAGTAAAAAAACATATGTTTTGTTTTTAAATGTTTTTATTAATTTAGTTATAAAAGGATGATCTAAAGTTAACATTATATTTCTTTCTGCTATTATATAATCTGCTAATCTTCTTTTTAAATTTGCATCATGTTTTAATATTGCTTTTATACTATATATATAACTATTATTATGTACTAATGATACACTTCCAAATTGTCCTTGTCCTATAAATTTAATAAAATATAAATCTTCAAATTTAATTGCATCATCTATTAAAGATAATTTTTTAAATAAATACTTTTTAACATTTTCATTTTCTGTTAAGATTAAAAAATTTGATTTATCAATTAACAAACAAGAACAATTTGTAAAAGCTGTAACAGTTGCAGTTGTATTTTTATTATTTAATATACTAATTTCACCAAAAAAATTTCCTTTTTCAATATGTCTTATTAATTTACCATTTTCTGTTATTATTGCAGTTCCTTTTAGAATTATATAAAAATATGATGATTCTGTATTTTCTTTTAATATTATTTCTCCTTTTGAATATCTTTCTTTTTTTAAACTTCCTAAAATTAATTTTAAAGTATTTTCATCGATATATCTAAAAATTGAAATTTTTTCTAATTTTTTCACTAGAAATTTAATATTCATTGCTTTTTCTTTATATTCTTCCCCTAATATTTCTTCAATATCAGATAAATTTGCTTCTAATGAAATTAAATCTGGAAAAGCAATTAAATCACTTCTAATTTCACTTTGACTTTTTAAAGTTTCTTCTCCAATTAAATTACCTGAAGAATAAACAATTTCTAAATTTTTTTCATTAACAAAATTTCCAGCTAAAGTAATAATAATTCTTTTTTTTGATAAATTTTTTTTTGCAATATTTTCATGAATTTTTTCGTTTTTTTGATATTGATTTAATGAAAATTTTTGGAATAATTGTTGTAAATTATCTTCATTAATAAAATCATATAAACAATGATTATTAGTGACAATAAATTTAAAAATAGAAAATAAAATAATTTCACAATAATTTTCACCAATACAAACTAATAAATCTTCTTCTTTTAATTCAAAGCAACTACAATTTTCTCCAGAAATAACATCTAAAGTTCTTTCATTCTGTAATAATAAAGCAATTATTCCAAAATATTTATTTTCTCCTAAAGTTGAAATTATATTTCCATTTAAACAACATTTAACATAACCACTTTTAATAAAATATATTGATTTATTTTCTTTATCTCCTTTTTTAATAATTATTTCATCTTTTGGAAAATTGATTAATTCTAATTTTTCAGCAATATTATATTTAATAACAGCATCTAAATTTTTAAAAAATAAAATATTATTAATAAATTCATATCTTTCATTTAAAATAACAGAAATTAAACTTTGTTTAATTTGTAAAAATTTATCTCCATCTAAAATTAAAACATCAGAATCTTCTTTTGCTAAAAGAGAATGATCCATTAAACTTATTTTATTTTTATTCATTAAAGTATCAATACCAAAATAATCCCATTGTTTATAAATAGTAATTTTATTATTTACAGGTTCATCAAAAATTTTTTCAAATTCTCCTTTAACAACAATATAAAAAAAATTATTTAAACTTCCTTTCTTATATAAAAAATCTCCTTTTGAAACAGATAAAAAGACTAAAGAACTTAAAATATTTTCTAAAATATTATCAGGAAAAACATCAAAAACAAATAATTTTCTAAAAATTTCAATAATAATTTCTTCATTTTCAAAAAAAAATTCTTTATTTCCATTTTTATAAGGTTCAATATTAACATTAGAATGATGTCTTGAATTAACTCCTGTTGTTCTATTATTTAAAGCATTTAAATTTGAAGAATGAGAATTAATTGTTTTATTTATATTATTATTTTTATTCATAAAATGATTTTCAAATATTTCTTCATCTTCTTGTTGTAATATTGTTTCTAATAATTTTTGCTGAATTTGGTCTTCTTCTTTTAAAAAAACATTATGATTTTTATTTGTTTGAGCTGTTAATGTTTTTTTAAAATTTTTTGCAAATGTTGTTTTTATTTTATTTATTTCTTCTTTTCCTGGAATTTTTATAAAACGATGAAATATTAATTTTTGCTCATATGATGTCTATTTAAATGTTATTTTATTAATTTACTTTCATTTTTTTTATGTTTAAATTGTTTATTAATGAATTATTTAATGATTTTCTAATTTCTACATAATGCATTTCTTCTAATTCTATGTTTATTATATTTTTCATTTTACTTTTATTTCTTAAGCAACATACTCCCATTGTTAGAATTTAAATTATTTTAATTTATTTCATTATTAAATTCAGAAAACTAAAAAAATATAAAAAATAAAATTTAAGATTATTATCCAAATTGTTTTATTAATTCGATTAATTCACTTAATTATCTTATATACAAAATATATATAAAAAAAATTACAACACATTTTAAAAAGCCAAAAAAAATTAAATAATAATAATAATAAACCTGGAATTCTTTTTACTAAGAAACTTCATATATATAAAATTTAATCATAAATTATTTATTCTATATTTTTTACTTTATACTTTTTAAAAAAATAAAATTCTTTGAATTTGTTTTTAAGTTTTGAAGTTTCTATGATTGAATTTAATTTTTATTTTAATTATATAAAATAATTAGTGTTTTAATTCAAAATAAATAATTTTACATATTAAAATATTTAAATAAATTATTCTTTCTTTTCTTTTTTTTCAAATTGATATAAAGCAGTTAAATTTAATATTATTTTCTTTGATAATTTTAATTCTTTTCTACTTAATCTTAAATATTCTTCATAAAAATCATTTTGGAAAAATTCACTTTTTAAAATATTATTAATTAAAAAATGTAAAATTTGATCATATTTTAATTGAATTAATTCATTTTCAAAATTTTTAATAATAGATAATCCAGTAATCATTAAAGCTTTCCAACCTTTTAAAAAAAAATCATCCCAAATTTTTAAAATAACTTTAGGAGGATTTTCTTTATCAATAGAATTTAAAGTATTAGTAAATAAAGTTAAAAACCAAGGAGGACAAAAAAAATCAACAGTGACATTATTATTTTTAAAAACATGATAAACTTCAGGAACATAAATATTAATTAATTTATCAAATATGAAAAAAAAAGTTTTTAATTTTTGTAAATCTTCCATAAATATTATTGAAAATTCAGTATGATCAATTATTGATATCATTAAATAAAAAGTTTCTGTTTCATTATTTAATAATTGAAATAAAAATGATGCAATAAAATTCATTCCTTGACAATAATTTAATTTTGGTTTTACATATGCAATTGTTTTTAAAATATTTGATAATATTTCTCTATTTTTTTCTATGTTTTCTTTAAAAAATGTTCTTTTAACATCTAAATTTATTATTTCTAAAACATTATTTGGAATTAAATTATTCTCTTTATTTATTTTTTCTATTATTTCTTTATAATTATATTTCTTTTTTATATCTGTTATTTTTAATAAACAATACCATATTTTTATTTCTTTGTCTAAAGATAAATTTTTTCTATCTAAAAATTCTTTAAATATTTCTTTCCTTGCGTTATTATAAATATATTTAGAAATAAGGAAAATATTAATTTGATTATTCAATGGTAAAAATTTAGCAATTTGAATAATAATTAATAATTTTTGTTCATTTTTCATTTCACTAATTTTATTTTTAATAGGAAATTTACTTAAAATTAAATCAATTCTTTTTTCTTTAATATCTTTAATTTTAATATTAATTAAAGGATTTTTTAGATAATGAGGTAATTTTTTTTTAATAGAATAATTCCAAGCTTCAATAGTAGAAGCATAATAACTTATTTTTTCATTAGATAATTTAAACTTAGTAGCAATTTCAATTATCATATTTATAACATCTTCATTTTTTAAATTAAAATTACTTGTGTGTATTATAAATTCTTTTAAAATTATATGAATTTCATTTTGTGAAAATTGATCTAAATATGGTTTTTTATAATCTGGTAATTTTTTATATCCTGAAATTTTTTTACTTAAACCTATTTGTTCTAATAAAAATTTTTGATTTGTATTATTTTCTTCTAAATTTAAAGCATCATAAATTGAACTTTTTAAATTAAAAAATCCTTTCATTATTTTTTGAGTTGAACTTTCTTCTTGTGGTTTTATTATATCTATTTTCATTAAATGTTCTAAGCGTTCTTCTAATTTTTTTATTAATTTATATTCTATTAATTCTCCCCAAAAAGTTTTTGTAGAATAAAATTTATTTTGACTTAATAAAGCACATAAATAAAATTTTTCTTTTTTATTAGGAAAATAACAATAAGTCTTTTGTGATAAAAATATTATAGCAAAATTAACAACATAAATATTTTCATTTGATTTATCAATATTTAAACTAATTGAATTTAATATATTTGATAAATGTTGTAAATTATTCATATTTGATAAAATAAAAAAAGGACTTTTTTTAATAGAAATAAAATAATCAATAAATTCTTTTGCAAAAATATTATCTTCATAAATTAATTCCATTATTTTACTTATATAAGAAATATCTACTTCTTTATCAGAACATATTTGTTTAATAAAAGAAGATAAAAAACTATTTTCTGAATTTAATTCTAAATTATTATCAAATTTATTATCAATAATTTGATAATTATTTATATTAGAATTATTATTATTTAATGAAATATATGGTTTAAAATCTTCTTTCATAAATCTTTCTCCATATATAGAAAATTTAAATTCTTTTTTTAATCTTTCAATTTCATTATTAATATTAATTTTTCCATTTAAACTTTTAATATTTTCAATTAATTCAATTTGTAATTTTTGATAATCATTTATATAAAAAGCAGATTTATTTAAAACATCTTTAATAAAAAACATTCTACTTTCTTCATTAGCTAATAATTTTTGATTAAGATTTCTATATTGTTGATTATACATATTAAACAATTGATTAGTTTGATTAACTTCATATTGATAAACTTGACAAGCATTATCTCTTTGTGATTTAATTTTAATAAAATAATCATTATTAATATTTTCTTCATTTAACATTTGATCAACTGATTTACTTAATTCATAATATTTTTCTTTAGTTCTTTCTAATTTTTGTTTTGTAGCAAAAATACTAACTGACATATTATGAAATTCATCTAAAATTTCTGTATATATTCCACTCATATTTTGATAAAAAATATCAAGTGGTTTTATTATTATTTCATTAAAATTTAATAATAATTCTCTTATTTTTAATACTGTTGAATTATATGTGTTATATAATAAATTTATCACTAATAAATCTGGATTATTTTCAAATCCTTTTGATTTTTCTATTGCTTTTAATGTAAATTCTTCTGTTTCTTTTAAAAAATTTAATCCTGAAGAATATATTGATTTGTAATGACTGTTTAAAGTAAATAACTATTTTAATTTTTTTAATTTGTTAAATCTTTTTATTTTACATTTTCTAAATTTAATTTTGAGAAATCAGATAGTTTTTGACATTCTTTTAATAAATTTGAATAATCTTCCATTGTTTCTAAAAAATTTTTATTTTATTAATTGTATTATATTATTAAATATATATTTATAAATAATTCTTTTATAAATTAATAATAAATATATTTACCTTATACTTATATTATTATTTAAAATAATTAAATAAACCAATATAATTCTTCTTTTTCAAAAATGAATATTTGTCTCATCCATATTTATATTTACATTATATTAAATTGTCAAATTCATTCTTATTAACTTTTTTTTATGAAAGCGTGTTTATTAATGAACATAATAAATAATCTTCTTATAAACTATTTTATTTAATTCTTCGCATTTATTAATCATTTTAATAATTTCACTTATTTTATCTTAAAATATAATAATTTTTTTATTTAATTTTATTTAAAAAAAATTGTTACAAAAAATTTAAAAAATATGAACATTCCTTTAAGTTTATTTACATCTGATAATTTTCAAAAATTATTATTTAATTGTAATGACAATAAAAATACAAATAATTCAATATTTGAAAATAATTTACAATTTCATCAAAACTTGGCAAAAAAATTATTAAAATATTCTTCAAACAATAAAAACTTTCAAGTATCACTTTTTAATTGGTTATCATCATTAAAGAAAGAAGAATTAATAAAAGTATTTTGTATAGATTCAAAATGGTTAATAGATATAATTCATCAATTATTATATATGAGTTTAGTAAATTCAAAAAATCCAAAATTTAAATTTAGAAAACCATTAGGTAATTATAAAGATAGTTTTAGATTAGGAATGAGTACAAATTCAATGTGTTTAAATTCTTTTTTTAATTTACAAGGTAAATATAAGATTAAAGAAACTGGTTTTGTTTCAAAATTTTCTAATTATTTTGAAGATATTGAGAGAAATTATGATTTAGATGAAATATTATTAATTAATCAAGAAAAAGAATTTTTAAAAAATATTAAATACTTATCTATTGATATTAATAATGATAATAATTATAATAATATTATTACTTTATCTTATTCTCTTATTTCTAATTTTCCAGAATTAAAAAAATTTTTATTATTTTTTTCAAATGGAGAATTTGGGAAAAATTATATTGAAATAATTTCTTCAAGTCCAATTAATGGAATAGGAAATAAAATATTTTATAATTATTCTTTACCAAAATGGTTATCTAATAAAGAAACTTTTTCTTTAGCAGAATTATTAACTGGTTATTTTGAACAAATAGTTATTTTAAATTATGAATATTATAATTTATATAATAAAGAATTATTACCTTATCCTTATAAAGAAAAATTAAATGGAGTTATTGATAATTATGAAAAATTTTGCTTATTTATTTTAAATTATAAAGAAAATAAAATGCAATTTTTTTCACAATTAAATTTTCAAAATATCTTTGATGAAATAAAAACAGATGAAAATATAAATGATTTAATTCAAAAAAGAAATGAGAATAATAGATGGATTTATCGTTATTTTGAAAGTTCATTGAATCATTATAAAAATAAAATTAGTAAATCAATGAGATTTCAAGTTAATGATTCAATGGAAATTTTAAGATTAAGTTTATTTAAAGATGATATTAATTTATTTTTAGAAAAAATGTTTTTCATTGATGATAAAATTGCTTTCACTGTTGAAGATTTTGTTTATAAAAAAGTCATTTTACAAATTAACTCTTTATATAGTCAACAAATTGCAAATGATTTAATTAATGATAATTTTTTTGAAGAAGAAAAAATAAATAATAAAAAAAAAAGAAAGAAAAATAAAAAAAAGAAAAAAAAAGAAAAATCAAATGAAAAAAAAGAAGAATTAAAAATAAATGATAATAATAAAAAAGAAAATAATATTGAAAAGGAAAATAATGTTGAAACAATAATAATAAATAATTCAAAGTGTAAAAAAGAAAAAAAGAAGAAAGAATTTTTTTTATTTCCAACAAATCAAAAAGTAAAAAAAGAAAAAGAAGAAAATGAAGAAATAAAAGATCAAATTGAAAGTGATACTCAACAAAGCGCAGCATCAAATTCAACTGAAAATACAATAAATATAAATTCACAACAAAATTGTTTAAAAGAAAATTCAATTATTTCTTCATCAAATTCTGATTCTGATAATTATCCAATTTTTCAAAATGAAAATAATAAAAAAAAAAATAAAAATTTTATTTTTTATAATTCACAAAATAAAAGATTTCAAACTTCATATTCTTTTCATTCTTCAAGAAATAATAATAAATATAATAATATTAATTATAATCCTCTTTCTTTTATTATTGGAGAAATAAATCAATTTACAAATGAAATAAAAAAAAATACTTTAATAGTAAATAAAAATAAAGAACTATTATTTAAATATAGAAAACTTTATATTGATAAAATAGAATCTTTAATTTTTAATTCTTTAAAACAAATAAATATACAATTTAATATAATAAAATATGGTTCTTTTATTTCTGGTTTATCAATTGAAAGTTCTGATATTGATTTAATGATTAAAATTTATGATAAAAATAATTTAAGAAATATTATGTTTTATTTAGTTGAAATTTTTGAAAACGATAATAATAAAGATATTATTAATATTATTAATCCTATTTATTCTGCAAGTGTTCCAGTTATTAAATTAGAATGTTTTATATGGAAAATTATTAAGGATGAAGAAATAAAACATTATTTTAAAAATTATCCTTTTGATAAAAGAGAAATTAAAAGATTAAAATTTGATATATCTTTTTTTGAAACTAATACTTTAATAAAATTACCTTCTGAAAATATTTTAGATTATATTAAAGAAAATATTTTAAAATATCCTTATTTAATAGATATAATATATATATTAAAAAGATATATGTTAAAAGAAGGTTTAAATGAAAGTTATAAAGGAGGAATTTCATCTTATTCTCTTTTTTTACTAATTTTATCATATTTAAAATCTAATAAAGTAAATGTTAATATTTCTTTAGGTTATCTTTTAATAGAAATATTAACTTTTTATTCAAATTTTACTTTTTATAATCATATAATTTTTCCAGGAAGAGATGATTATATTTTTCAATTAAATAAAAATGAAAATTTTGGAAATTTAATTGATATAAGAGATCCAATTACTGAATTAAATGTTGCTAAAAGTTCTTTTAGAGTTTCTGATATACAATATTCTTTTGCAAAAGCTGCTAATTATTTAGTTAATCATTTATCTTCTTTTATTAAAAATCATAATGATTGTAAATTTACTAATATACTTTCTGGATTATTTAATTAATTATTTATTATATATGTTTGTTTTTTAAATTTTTTTTGTTTTTTTAAATTATTATTTTTTAATGAATGAATATTTTAATTATATTGGGATTTTTTTTTTAATTGGGTCTTCTTTCATTTCCTTATTTTTCTTTTTAGTTATTGGAAAAATACATATAAAAGATAAATTTTTAAAACAAGGATTTTTTAAAGTAGTTTTTTCAATTGTAATTTTAGAAATTCTATTGAGATTAATTTTAATAATTTCTCCTTTTTTAATATTATTTATTCATGATAAAGAAGAAATTATGAGAAAAATTATTTATTTTTCTTTCAATTTTGTATATATGACAATATTATTTTTTAATTTAATTACAGTATTTTATTTATATATTCATTTAGATAAATCAGAAGATTTAATTTCAAAAGATATTAATGATAAAAATGCCCATAGAGATTCTGTTAGAGTTAATAATTATTCTTTTAATTTTGTTTCTATTTTCAGTTTTTTATTTGGATTTATTCAAACTATAATTTTAATTGTTTGTCAAACTTTTATAAATGAAAACTATGAACAATTAACTTTTTTTCCAATTAAATTTAATGATAGAGATAATACAAACAAAATTTATGAAATAATAATTTATATACCTAATTTCATATTTTTTTTTGTTTCTTTTCTTTATTTAAAATTATCATGGAATAAAGAAAAAATTACTGATAATATTGTCATTAAAAGTTATGCTCTTTATTCTTTCCATCTCTCATTTTTTTATCTTAATTATCCAATAATAATATTAATTGATTCATTATTTAATAGATTTAATTATGATAGACATATAATAATTTTATTATCTAATTTATGTTTAATGATTCAAAATATTTTTTCTTCAAAATATAGAATGAAATGTATTTATATAGAATCAATTTTTGAAGGAAAAAAAATAACTTTCTATCGAAAGATTATAAAATGCTTTAAAATATTATTTAACAATGAAGGAATAAATAGACTTAATTCTGTAGATTATAATAATTCATTTATTATATTTTCATTGTCTTCTAAAGAAGATTTTATTAATGAAATTGAACAAAGAAATACAACCATTGATATTTAATATAAATATAAAAATTCTTATGAAAATAAAAAAATAATAAACAATAAATTTATAAATTATCAAAACTAAAATTAAAACAATTAAATGTTAAATAAAACTTAAAAAAAAAATAATTTTTTTATAAATAATGTTTAACACTATTAATAGTAGGAACTTTAATATCTTTTTTGACAGTTTCTTCATTTTTAGGTTTATTCATTTTACAATTTTCACAAAATAAAACATTTTCTTCATCATTTCTAAAATTACA
>JAJJLU010004252.1:0-16006 GCA_023807065.1 Isotricha intestinalis | reverse complement strand
TTTCCATTTTTCCATATTGCCATACATGAATATGTTGTTCCTAAGTCAATTCCTAATGCTGGTTCAGAGACATAATCTGTCATATTTTTATAAATTATTAATTGGTGATTATATCATTAAATATTATAATTTATTATTATTAAGAAAATATTGCTCAATAAATTTTTAAAAAATAGAACTAAAATCATAAATGAAAATTAAATAAATATGGGGAATGGAATTTGTTGTACAAATCAGTATGCAATTTTAAATACATTAAATTCAATTAACAATCCAAATTCTCCGATAATAAGTAATTCAAGTTTAAAAAGTGATTTAAACAATAGTAAAGACTTAAACATAATAATACCATATGATGCATTCAATAATATTTTCTTTTTTGCATCATATATAACAAAAATTCAAAGTTTTTACAGAGGATATAAAAAAAGAGAAGAAATAAAAGCAAAATTAGAAGAAAATAAAAATATAGTAGTTCAAATTCCATTAATTCCTTTAACAAAACAATCAACTTCAGAAAATATAAATTCTAATAATGAAATGATTGAATCAAAAGCAGAAAATACAATAATAAACAATAATTTAAGTAATTTTTTAAAATTTAAAAGAAGTAAATCAATCGGAAGTGGAATTGATTTAATGTTATTGAATAAAAAAATAGGAGAAATAAATTATGAAGGTGAAGAAGATATACAAAGTGAAATTTCAGGAAGTTCACAAGGAAAAATTTTAAGTTTAAAACAAACTTCTATTTCACCTAAATCATCAAAATCAATTCATTCACTTGATTCTTTTTCTTCTTTAGCAATCGCTAATATCCCTTTTCAACAATCACCTATTAATCATAAATTTACAATTAAAAAAAGTTTTTTTAATCAAACACAAGAAGTTGAAATTAATGGTCAATTCACTTTAAAAAAACAAAAAGGTTTAAATTTCTCAAAAATAAAAGATGGTTTTAATATAATTAAATGGAAAGATGGAAGTACTTTAACATCAATTTTTGCTGAAAGTAAAATAAATGGAGTTGGAAAATTTTATAATAAAGAAAAAGAAACTCTTTTTTCAGGTTTTTATAATCAAAATATTCCACAAGGTTATGGTTTACTTCAAATAAAAAATAATAGAATTGAAGGAATTTGGGATAAAAATTATATAAATACATATGGAATAGAATTATGGTATGATCAAAATTATTATCAAGGAGAATATTTAAATAATAAAAAACATGGAGTTGGATTATATCGGTGGCCAGATGGAACTACTTATGAAGGTGAATGGGATAATAATAAAATGAATGGTTATGGTATTTTTTCTTATTTTGATGATAGAATATATTCTGGAAAAATTAATAATGGTAATTTTGAAGGAGTTGGAATTTTTAAATGGAAAAATGGAGATATTTATTTTGGAGAATATGAAAATAATGAAAAAAATGGTTTTGGAATATATATTTGGAGTAAAAAACCTTTAAATGCTTTTTGTGGATTTTTTATAAAAGGAATTAGAGATGGTGTTGGAATAAGAATTATTGGGAAAAATATTAAATATGGAATTTGGAAAGATGGTAAAATTGATGAATGGTTACATGGTGTTTGGGACTTTAAAAATCATATTAAAAAAGAACAGTTGAAGTTTGTGAAATATTTCAAAAAAAGCATTATTGGATATCTTAAAAATTTTGACCCTAATGAGTATTTTTATACAATTATGAAAATGAAATAATATTTAGATTTTGATATTTAGGGTCGTTTATATTGTAGTTTTGAGAGATTTTGTAAAGATATGATTTAAATTGCCATATGAGAATCTATATTTAATAATTTAATTATATTTTTTTATATATATATATATTAAAATTCAACTCTTGAATATGTTAATAATTAAATATTTAAATTATTAAATTATTTTTTAAACCTTTATATATTTCTTTGTTTTCATTTTGATGAGTTTTTACCCAATTTAAAGTAATTTTTAGATTTAATATTTTTTCTTCATAATTTCTTTCTTTTTCAATTTTTTCTTTCTCTATTTTTAAAACCCTATTTACTTCTAAGGAGTAATTAAATTCAAAAATTGGGTCTTTATTAATATATTGTACAACAATAATTCAATTTACTAACAATTATTTTTTTTTATATTTTTTCCTTCATTTGATAAATTATAGTGTGATTAATATATTTTTGAGTTTTAAAAACTTTGAATAATTTATTTGAAATTTAAATTTACTATTTTTAGGTAGAATAATATGCTTTTCACCATATTCTTAATCAAATTCATAAAGATAAAGAAGTTATATCTATTAATTGAGGAATATAATTCTTTAATTTCAATATTTTTTTCAATTAAACTTAAAATTGAAGTTCCTATTAAAATTTAATTTTAAGGATTGAATTCAATAGAAACTTCTTTTTTAAACTAATCTCTAATTATTTATTTTAATTTTGGTATATATGTTGATTTTCATATAAAAAGAATTTCATCTTATTTTTTCTAATTGAGTTTGATCTGTATTTGTATCTATAAATTTTTGAATTTCTTTAAATAATTCTTCACATATATTTTCTAATTCAGAACATTTAATTCTTATATTAAAATTTATATCATCTATTAAATCATTTTTATTCAACACTCCAAAATTAAATTTATTCACCAAAGATATATTAAATTTCTTTTTTTAAATAAATTGTTTGATATAATATTAGGGAGATTTTATCTTCTACTTATTAAAATATAATGAAAATTTCTTTTAATCATTTTAATAAAGATTATCTTTATATTTACTTCTTCTGAAATGTTATTTAAAAATGTAATATAAAATTTTCCAAAAATATCTCTTTAAATGTAAAAATGTTACATAATCTTCTTTATGATTTATTAATTATTGTAAATAATATTACTTAAATAAGTTATACATTGAAAAACAAAAAAATCAAAAAATCAAATTTTTTACTAATAATACAATTTTAGATTTTATTTAAAATCAATTCCATTTAGAATTTTAGCAACATTAGTAATTAATTCAGCATAAACATAATTTTTAATAGTTTCAATATTTGCTTGCCTTGCTTGAGCATTTAGATTTGGATTTAAAGGATTGTCAATATTTTTATATCTTCTTTTAAAAAGAGCACAACTACTTTTACACTCTTCATCATCTTCACATTTATCTCCTTGATCACAATAACCATGATATAATTTTACTGATCCTGTTCCATATGCATAAGAAACTGTAACTTTATTTTGAGCATTATTATAAATAACACCAATCATAAAATAAAGATCTTTAGGGTTTGATTTAGCTCCATTTGTATAAAAGAAAGGTTTAATTGAATTTGGTTTATTTTGAACTGTACTAATATCACTTTGAATATCAGAAGAAAAAGCAGGAGGATATCCATATCCATATCCATATGTAACAGTTCTAAAATCAAGAGTTGTTTGTGAATCTACAATAAATCTTGCATAATTACTAGGGTAAGGTATTAGTTTTTTTACTTCATTTGCATAACTTTTAAATTTATCTATCATTTTTTGTTGATCTAAATCTAAAACATTATTCATTGTTTCCGCATATTTTGCTTTTAAAGCTTGCATCATTTTATCTAATTCAACAGTTTTAAAACCTCTTTTTACTCTTTCATTAACGGTTCTGCATCTTTCAAAAATCCACCATCCAGAACATTTTCTTTTTTTAACATATTCGTATTGTTGAATTGATTTTGCTGATGATTCTCCTTTAACATAAGTAACATATAAATATTGTGAGTCTATTCTTGCTCCAATTCCAAAAGTTGTTTGAAGATTTGTTTTTGATTTTTTATTTGAAAAATCAAAGGAATCGTAAACTAAAGTATTTTGAATATATTTTATTTTTTTAATTTTGTTAACTACATCTGGAGGAAAACCATGTGAGTATGTTAATGTATCTATCTGATTATATAAAATTTTATCCATTTTAATTGATGTTGTACTTGCTAAATTTGTCATTATACTAGAATATCCACTTGGATACTTATAAATATATTTTGCTGCTTCTTTTCTTAAAGCACTCATTATTTTGGATTTTACTTCTTCTGGACTTGCAAGTAAATTTGGAGTTGAACTTTCTTTAAAAGATATTATATGGAAGGTGAATATTGATGAAAATAGGAGGAATAGGATCTTTAATTTCAACATTCAATTTTATTTATTTTTAATCATTTGTTTTGGATTTATTATTTTTAGTCTTAAAAAATTATTATAAATTTTTTTTGAAAAATTTAGATAAAAAATAAATTATTTATCAAAAATTGAAATTAGTATATTGTTAAAGAATATTTATCATTAAAAAATAAAAATTATTTATAAAAAATGTCATCTTTCAATTTTTTTTTGATATTTCTATTAAATACTTTTGAATCAATTTTATTTCTACATTTTGACATTTTTTAAAAAAAATAAAAATCACCGAAATAATTGAATAATGAAACTATTCATTTTTCTTCTTACTTTATAATTTTGATGAATGAAAGTATATAAAGTTTATATAATTTTATTTACTAATAACATAAAAAATAAACAATGATTTTGAAGAATAGAAAAAGAATTTGTTTTAAGTGATATAGAAAAATGAAAAAGAAGAAAAAAAAATTTATGAATAAATGTAAAAATGATAAAGATAATAAAATAAGTTAAATAATAAATTTGTGTGAGAAAATAGGGATAATTAAAATAAAAAAAATATGTCTCTATTTCTCTATACATTAAAGAATTAATAGGGAATTATTTAATATTTTCAAATAGGAGATAAATAAGAGCATGAAATTTTATATAATTCTTTAATTAGAATATTTTTATTGTATATATACCAATAAATTGAAAGAAAAGTTATATTGAATTTTTTTATTTTCGCTTTTATTTTTGATTTTCTTTGAATTTTCCAAATTAAGATTTTATAAATATTTTAAAAAAAAAAAAAATTATTTAAAATTTTGAGTTATTAGAAAATAAAAACCAAGTAAATTTTTTTTTCATTATATTTAAATTTTATCGAAATCATCAATTAAAAAATAATAAATAATTATTGATTGAATATTAAATGCTTATTTAAATAAATTTAAAAATTCAAAATATAATATAAAAATAATGAAGTGATATTATATATATTATATAATCTCAAAACCCTAATACTGATTTTATATATAATTTTCCAATATTAAAAATTTCAAAAGTTAAATTCTACCAAAAAAACTTATGATTTCTCTACATTTTTTCAATAATTATTTAATCTTAATTTCTTAATTTTATAAATAGGTTAATTTTTTTACCCTTTCCAATTTCATATCATTGAAAAAGAAATGCATCTTCATTTATAATAAAATTTTTTTTATTCTAAATTAAAAAAGATTTGTAAAAAATAAAATTTATGGACAAAAAAAAATTATCATTATTCCCAATAAATGTTTTTTTCATGTATAGTTCTCTCAAATTATCTTTTAAATACTTATATAATTTGTGTAATATATGACAAAAATTAATAAAAAATCTTTTTATGTTTTTTATCTGTTTTTCTAAATATTAATATTTATAATAATATATAAAATACATTTAAAAATTTTATAATTAAAACATTACATTTATTTTAGATAAGATTAAATAAATATGAATAATTATTCTAAATTAAAATAAGTTAATATAATATTTAAAATCAAATTTAAAAAATATTTAAAGTCTCAACAAAAAAATAGTTATTTCATATAAACATTCATTTTCTGTGGATATTCCCATAAATAAAAAACAAGATATAAATCCATAATAAATAAAAGGAATAATAAAAGAAAATATAAAATTAAATATATAACATAAAGATAAATTTATAAAAGTATTTTTAGATTTATAAGTCCCAAAGAAAGTACAAACAAAATACCATGTTAATCCTGTTATAATAAAAGTTAAAAAAAAATAAACAATAAATTTACATTCTATTTTAGATTTAATATCAAATGTAAATGTTCTTTTTTTCCTTTCATTAAGATTTTTTTCATATTTTTCTAATTCTCTTTTATATTCTACAAAACATTCAATTAATTTAGTAATTGAATAAGAACAAAGCATTGAATAAATGGCTATTAAAATTTCATCTTTACCTAAAAAATATGTTTTTTTATGATATAATTTTTGAATATGAGAATTAGAAATAAATAAACAACAAAAAAAAATATCAAGAGAAAAAGTAAGAATAAACAAAGAAATTTTATATACAGTAATATCATATTTATTATTAATAAATAAAGAGATTAATTTATGTTTATTTTGAATAGCAAAACAATATAATTTTGAACATGAAACATTTGAACGAACTTTAATTTTTTCATTTAAAGAATTATCAGTATTTTGTGTTTGTTTATCATCATTTTCTTCATCATTTTCATTATATTTCTTTTTAAGAGTATTATAATAAGTATCAATTGAATTTCCTACTTTATAAACATATAAATTATTTTTTTTAACATCTTCAATATCTTCATTTGGAGTTTTACTTGTTACATCTTCTCCTTTTTCCAAATTATAACTACTTAATTTATTTATATCTTTTAAATAATAATTTCTTACTAAATTTTTTCTACTATTTTTACTAATTTTAGTTCTTTTTTTAGGAGGATTACTTTTTAATTTATTCAATGTAGTTATAATATTATTTAATCCTCTTCTACAAAACATAATACAATTTATAATTTGAGATATAAATGAAGTTAATATTATATAATTTCCAACATTTTTTTTTAGAAAATTAAAAGAAATATGACATTTTAAATACTGAAAATCTTTATCTTTAATTGTTTTATTTCTTATATATCTTTTATAATTTGATTTTTCATATTTATAAAAAGAACTTAAATTTGAACATGTACAATTTACTTTAAATTTTTCAAAATTAATATCTGTTACATTACAATTGTCTTCACAAAAATTAAAATTTGAATCGTTATAATATAAATCATATCTATCTTCAAGTAATATATCATAACTATCATTTGTAACTGTTGTACATATATCATTATAAAATTTATTTGATTCAGAATAATTAAATATATCAACAGAAGAATTTTTGTATATTTCATATACATAATCCATTAATGTACTATTTTTAAAAGATTTTGTAACTGAAACAGAGTCACAAATTTCATTATTATATTTTTCTCCAGATTTATTATATATTATAAAATTATATTGAGAAGTTAAAACATCTTTTCTTTTAAATTCAAATAAAGCAATATAAAAAATATAATTATCAATATTTTTTAATTTATTTAAACACTCCTCTAAATTTAAATAAGTGATATTATATTTGTCAGTTAAATTTTTATATTCTTCTAATCCTTCTTTACTTGAATTATATAAAATAAAATTAACACTTTCATTATAAATATAAATATCAGATGGAGGTTTAATAGAAACAATATAATTTTTAATTGAATTATAAAAAACATTAAAATTTTTTAATTCATGACATTCACCATATATTCCATCAGGAAGAGTATTTTCAGGACATTTAGAAATACAAATATTATTATTACCAAAGAAATATTTATTTTCAGAATCATCTGTATCTAAACAAGAAATAACGCATTCTTTTGTATTAGGAACTAAATAAGGATAATTATCATTACATGTATCTAAACATCCTATTCCATTTGAACTTCTGTACCAATAATTATTACATGGAGGAACACAATTACCTTCTTTAAAAGGATCTATTATATATCCATTTTGACATGTTAAACATGATTGATTTATAGAAGTTCCTTCTCTTAAACATGTTTTACATTTTAAATAACATTTATTCCAAACATCATTTTCTAAATAATACCCTTCATCAAATTCTAACACTTTTTCTAAATTATAACAATTTTTATTTGAGTTTGTAGAATCTTCTGAAAGAGGATAATATCCATATTGTGTTAAACAATAACTACATTTATGATTTAATTCATTTCCTGTTACTGTACATGTAAAACATGTATCATGACATGGAATAATTTTTATTTTTCCTTCACAAACATCACTAAAAGTATAAGTTTCATCATTATATGAATAAAATTTAAATGTATATTCACCTCCAGTTGGAATAGTAAAGTTAAAACCTATTGAAACAGAATAATATTGTGAATTTATTACTTTATTTAAATTATATCTAAAACTTCCTAATGTAGGTGGTTCAATTATTTTTACTTTATTGCTATTACCAATATTATCTGATAAATTTATTATATTTCCTATATTAATTTGTCCGGTAAAGATGTAGTCTGTACAAGTTGAAGCAGTTAAATTAAAATATTTAGTATATTCCCAATATGCTTCAGAATTTGTATAATAGTGATAATAATTAACTGTCACAATAGATTTTGTATTTGAATAATATAATACAAAGGGTAAATTTATTCTATATCTATCAATATCATTATCTGGAATTCCAACATTTTTTGTATTACCTGATATTTCATATTTTTCATTAAATATTTTATACCTAACTCCACCTTGATTTGTATTATTTGAACATACTACAATAAAATTATTGTGAATTTTTCCAACATCAAAGTCAGAATAAGGTGTAAGACAATATTGTAAAACAAGTAAACTTGAGGTACTTGTGATTATTAATGAATTAACTGTTTGATGTTTCCCAAATAAACAATAAATATTACTATTGCTTTTGCTATAACAAATTAGAAATTTATTTTCATCAATATTTAAAATCTTTTGACCAGGAGAATCATTATTACAATTAAATCCTATAATATTTTGTTGGAGTAATATATTTGAATAAGTATTGCTATTGGTAAACGATGAAGAATAAATATTTAAATTACATCCATTATCTCCTCTAAATACACAAATAATATGTCCTCCTCCATAAGAAAAACCATCACAATCTATAGTAGATCCTTGATTTGAAATTCCTGATGACATTATTGATGCATAAATAT
Source organism: Isotricha intestinalis (assembly GCA_023807065.1). Classification (NCBI taxonomy): domain Eukaryota; phylum Ciliophora; class Litostomatea; order Vestibuliferida; family Isotrichidae; genus Isotricha; species Isotricha intestinalis. Next base: position 7,037 of record JAJJLU010004252.1, on the reverse strand, counting down.
CAATATTAGTGGAACCATAATTTACTCTTTTTATATTAATATTTGAACTTCTGTCAATCCATGCAGAATAATAATAAGAATTTGATGTATTCAATGCTTTAAATAAACAAACATTACCATCATTTTTTATATTTGAAGATGTAGATTTTCTAATTAAATTTCCAGTAAAGCTCTTTGTAACAAATTCTACTTCATAGCCATCAAGTCTTGTTGTATATACATCATAATTAAAAATGAAAGGAGTACCAATATCTATTCCACGATTGAGATAATTTGAAGTTACCAAATAATCGTCACCACCTATTATACATACTCCTGAATATCCAATAATATAGATTAATCCATTATAAATACAAGATTTTGACCATTTACATTTATTAATATTACTAAAGTTAATCAAATATATTGAATTGAATTGAAAAATTATTAAAAAAATTTGAAGAATCATTTACTTTAATAAATTATATAAAATAAATTTATTTATATTACATAAGTAGGCAATATTATGTCATTTATTTAATTTTTAATGATAGAAAAATATTATCAATGCTTTTTAGAAGAACAATAAAAAAATTTAAAATGTAAAAAGCTGGAAATTTCTTATTTATATTTTTTATCAGGATAAAAAATTTGTTTTCATTCATAATATTACTTTTGAAAGTTCCAACTATATTTTCAAAATTTTTTTAATTTATGAATAATTTGTTTTGTTTAACTTAATTAACAATCAAATAAGCAGTAAATAAGAAGTTCAATTTTTTTTTAAAGAAAGGATTTTTCAAAAATTTGTGCATTAATTATATTTTTTTGGTTACTGAATTTTTAATCCAAAAAATTAAGAAATAGTTTTTATTTATTTTTTTAAATTTTTATGATTTTTTTTGATAAAAACTTAATTTTAACTAAGAATAAATTAAAAATTAAAAAACAATGTATTTTCAAATAAAAAAAATATAAACAAATGAATTATAAAAAGATTTATTTCATAAAAAATTTAAAAATTTACTTATTTTTTTATCAAAAAAATATTTAAAGTATCTTTAAACATTATTATTAAAACTATAAATGAAGGAAATAACAATACTTTTTCATCTTATATTTAAGTTTTAAATGAATAGATTTTATTTTTCCAAAAAATTTTACAATTATAAGAATATGTTTATGAATTTTAAAAATTAAAATATTTTATAAATTATTAAATAATATCAATTCATAAAAAATTATTTTTTTCAAACAGACGATAATACTTGAAAAATAAATATTGATTAAAATATATTTATAACCAATTATCAATAATCTTTTTAATTAAAAATAAAATTAAAAAATATGATGAATAAATGAAAAAAAATAATTAATAAAAGGTCTTATAAACCCAATAAATGATGAATGAAAAAAAATATTTGATTTATTAGAAATAGAAGCTAAATTAAGAATAATTAATCAATATAAAGATGAAATTTTTTTTAATATTATAATAATAAATTGAGTTCTTATGATAAAAAAAAAAGTTTACAACTTAATTTTGCTATATTGATATTTTTGTAAATCAATTAAAAAAAGTTTAATAGGGATTATTATTAAGAAATCAAATGATTATAACAAATAAGAATATGGAATTTTTTTACAAATAATACAGATCATTTAGAAGAATAATATTTTGGAAATTAGAAAAAAGGAAAAAAGAAAGAAAAGAGAGTTCATTGAATTTTTAATAATTAAAACATCCAATGATAATAATTAAGATAATATATATGGTAATTTTGAAGATGATGAATCACGGATATAAAATAGAAAAACTTTTTTTTATTTATTATTATTAAATTCAAAAAAAAAGAAAAAAAAATGAAAAGAAAAACTGTATGAAAAATGATAAATTTCATATATTTTGATATAAAAGAAAAAGTTATGAAGTCTTTAGAAAAAAAATTTAATAATAAATCTATATTTATATTAGAATTTAAATGAAGTTTTAAATATTAAGATTATATTGAAATAGTAAAGAATTAATTTTATAATTTAAAATTAATCATAAAAAAGTAAAATTTATATTACCTTCAGTTTATTAAATAAAAAATTATCTAAAAATAAGAGTCCAAAAATTAAAAGGAAAAAAAATTTATATCCAAAAATCTCAAAAAACATTAAAATAAAAAAAGAATAAGTAATTTAACTTTTTCAGTAGTTTATTAATTAATTATAAATGAAATAAATTAAAATTCACATTAACTCATCAAATTACAAAAAGAAAATTAATTTATTGTATATAACTTTTTAAATAATATAATCAAAATTTATAATTCTTCACTGAGAAGAAGATTCTTTTCTTTTTCTTTCATTATCTTTTATTATTGATAAAACATGTTCCATACATTTATCATGTTGACTTTCAGAATAATCTTTATTTACTCCACATCTATTACATTTTTTTCTAAAAGAAAAATTTAAATTTTTACAAAAATAACAAGTCCAATCTCCTTCCCTTGCTTCAAAATTTTTTTTATTTTTTTTTTTTTTTTTCTTATTGGAATAATAATATCACAATTTTCTTCATTAAATATATTATTATTTTTATCTTTACTATCATTTAATTTAACATTTTCTTCTTCTTCTTGATTTATATTTTGATTATTATTATTATAATTATGTAATGATGAGAACAATATATCATTTTCATTTATTTCATTTTCTAAAATTGAAGAATTAATTGTGTCTAACAGGTCTTTTGATAAATATTGTCTTATTGGTAAAGTTTCATTTTTTGAATTTAAAGTTGTATTCATTGAAACATTTGGATCTGGTAAATTTTGTGAAGGAAAAGGAAAATTTTCTAAATTAAAATATAATTTTGAAGGAAAAGTATCTTCGTCTTTTTCTTCTTTTTTATTTTTACTTAAATATGAACGAAACATTATTTTTTTATTATATATTAATGGTTATGTAAAAATTAAATTTATTTTAAGTGCAAAAGAAGTATAATCCATTTTGTAAATAAAAAAAAAATATATATTTTTTTTTATTCTCAAATCACTGGTTTTAACAAAGGAGAATGTTTATAAATTCCATTCAACATTAATTACTAATTAATAATATTTAAAATTTGGAAAATGAAGTATTTTTTAAAATAAGGAAAAAATTATTTATAGATATTATTGCTATTACTGTTGAAATTATGAATTTAATTGAAATTTTATTGGGTAAATAAAATTTAAGTCAATAAATGAATTTTCAAGAATAAAAACTCTCTTTTTAATTTTTCAAATATTTTTTATGAATATAAAGCTTATTATGATTATTTTAGTATGATTATTTTACTCTATTATTCAAAAATATTTGATAATTAAATTAATTATTTAAACAATATCTTTATTATAATAAATAATATTTTTTCTGTATAAAAAAGGAAAAATCATAATTTAATAAGCTTATGAATTTAAAAATTAATAACTTGTTCTTAATTTAAATTTTTAATTTTTTTTCCATTTTAAATTTAAAATAATAAAAAATTAAGATAATTTAATATTGTCAAATAAGACATAAAGACAGTTTTCAAAAAAAAAAGTATAATCTATTATGTATATAATTCATAAAAAGAAATTTATAAAAAATAATTTCATAAATATAATGTAATTAGGGTAGTTATATCTAGAATTACTTTTATATATTTAAAAATAGAAGAATAAATTGGTTATATTATGATATATATATAAATCAAATTTTTATTAAAAAAATTAGGAAAAGAAAAAAAGTCATCTTATAATATTTTCAAAGAAGATTTTTTATTTTTTATTTTATATAAATTATCCTTTTTCGGTTAAATCAGAAGAAAAAATATTGGGATTTTATAAAGTATTACAAAATTATATATTGATAAACTAATTTAACCATAAATGATGAAAATTTTTTTTTATTTGAATATAGATAATAAAGAATTAAAGATATTATTTTTAGAATAAATTTGCTTCCACTAAGATTATACGTTGAATAATATTCTTTCAAAGGATTGATTAATTGAATCATAATCTTTTAATCTTTTTTTCTAATTGCTCATTAGCATGAATTAAATTTTTTTTTCATATTGAATTTTATCATTTTTCATTTAATTTATAATTGTTATTTCCTTTGATTGATTTTTTGTAATTTCATGTTTTAATGTTTATTTCTTTTTTAAATTTATTATTTTTTTTCTAATCCTAATTATTCGTTATATTAATCCTGTTTGATGTTTGATATTTGAATTTTATATTATTCATTGTCATTCTTGTATTTTTCTAATCTTTTTAAATCATTATTTTCATTTCTGTATTTATTAATAGTATTTATATATTCAGAATATTTTTCTCTATATTGTCTTTCAATTAATAAAATTTTATTAATATTTTTACTAAATCATTTAAACAAGTTTTATTAATATTTTGGTAAATAAAAACAAAAGAAGGAAATTCTAATAATTTTATATTATATTCATTATTACTTATTGCTCTTTGTAATTCTCGAGTTAAATTGTTATTCTTTTAAATGAGTAATTTATTCTCTTTTTCTCTTGAAGTATTAATATTTGGAGTGAATTTTCACATTTATTTTTTTTGCTTTGCTTTTTCAAAAGATAAAGATTGTCCTTCACTTAAAAAAAAGTTTATCAATTTCATCAAAATTGTTCATGGACATTTTTTTAAATTTAAATTTTAAAATATATATATTTTGTTTTAAAGGAGCAAAATTTTACTAATAATTATTTTCAAAAAAATAAATTAAAACATATAAATTAAATGGAAACATCTTCAAACTTTAACTTAAGGTAAATATACATTTTCAAATTTAATATTAGTATGGTTTACCTTACTAAAGAAGATTGGAAAAATTTTTTTATTCCAAAATTGTTTGAAGATAATTTCTTTGAAAATGAATTTAAATACATCAAAAATATTTTCAAGATAATGACATTCATTAATTCAAAATTAAAAAATTCTAATTCAATAGCTCAAATAATTCTTTCAACTTCAATGATTTATTTTCATAAATATTATAATCAAAATTTAATAATTTTAAGTAATTTAACTCCAATTGATAAATTAATTATAGCTGGCAGTTGTATTTTTCTTGCTACAAAATCAACAAATCATTTATTAAGAGTATCTAATATTGTTATTATAATTAATGATATAATTACAATTAAATTTCCTAATTTAAAGTATGATAATGAATTAATTAAAAATATGATTTTTGAAAAAGAATTTGAAATTTTGAAATCAATGGAATTTTGTGCTAATATTGAATTACCTTATAAATTTATTATAAAGCTTAAAACTTATTTTGAAAAAAATATAAATATTTCATGTAATATTTTAATTGGAAATGTATGTCAATGTATAAATAATTCATTTTTTTTTCCAATGTCTTTATATTATACTCCTAATACGATAGCAATTTCTTGTGTAAAAATAATAAAAGAAAAATTTAATTTAGTTGATATTAATATAAATAATGTAATATCATTAAGTGAATATAAAATTGATTTAAATGAATTAAATGAATGCTTTTGGTTACAACAAAAATTATTTGAGAAATTATAAAACAAATAAAATATTTAATTTATTTTAATTAAAAAATTCAAAAAAAAAAAATATATATTCAAAGAAAAGCTTCAATAAAAAATTTATATATTTTTTTTTTCTACCCTTTTTTAAATGTCAAAAAATGAAAATAAACTGAATAAAATCAATTCACAAATCTTCAATGAAAATGAAGGATTTGAAGATAATAATTTTTTAGAAACATCTCAAAATCAAAGTAGAAATAAAAAGAAAAAAACAAAAAATAAAATAACAGTCAAATTTCAACAAAAGAAATATTACAAAGAATATTTACATTAGATAAAGAAAATGTGTTAGTAAAAATAATAGAAAATCATATAATTCTTCAATTTCTAAAATTTGTGAATTTTTTAATCATTCAAATTTAAATTATTCTAAAATTCATTGTAAAACATTATATAATAATAATGAAGATAATTTTATATATAATAATATCATCAAAAATAATAATAGAAGAATTAGTATTATTTCTGAAAAATTAAGTTCAATGAAAAATCTTGATGAAATTTCAATAAAAGAAAGTTTTTTATGTGACTATATTAATAATAAAATTAGAAATTATAATAAAAATAATTTTGAAAATAAAGTAAAATTATCTTGTTGTTTTTGTAATAGAGATTAATTTTATTACTTTATCATTTATTCTATACATTTTTAATAGATATTAGTAATAATAATAATATCATTATTATTATGGTTATCATTGAATAATTTTTTCTTTATATAATAATTGTTTAACAAACAAAAAAAAACTAATTCATATATATATAAAATAAATATAATATATATATAAAAATAATTTATATTTATATCAAATTTTATTCTTTTCTTAGAAAAAAAAAAACAAATAACAAATCAATTATAACAAAAATCAAAAACAAACAATAAACTCAGTATAAAAAATAAAAAAAAATTTAAAATAAAAATACAAAAATTTTTTAAAAAAACTAAAAAAACCAAAAAAAGCCTTAAAAACAATTGAAAAAATCTCCAAATTTAACGAGCCATCATCATTCTAACAAATTCTTCATAATTAATCATTCCATCTTCATCAATATCAGCTTCATTAATCATTTCGGTAGCTTCTTCTTCAGTCATTTTATCTCCAATAGTCATCATAATATGTTTTAATTCATCAGAAGGAATTAATCCATTTCCTTGTTTATCAAAAACTCTAAAAGCATTAATGACTTCATCTTCAGTTTGAGTATCAGGAGTAGTTTTTGTCATTAAAGTAATAAATTCATCTAAATCTATTTTACCATCATTATTTAAATCTACTTCTTTTATCATTGCATTTATTTCATCATCTGTAGGACTCAATCCCATTGAAAACATTACATTTGCTAATTCACGTCCTGATATTTTTCCATCTTTGTCTTTGTCATATTGGTCAAATATATCTTGAAATTCCTTTCTTCTTTCATCTGAAATATAATCTTGCTC
>JAJJLU010004251.1:0-16020 GCA_023807065.1 Isotricha intestinalis | reverse complement strand
CATATTATTATTATCTAACAATAATACCATTATATTCAGATATTTTTATAGTATTTATATCATTTACTTTTTTTTAAGTAAATAATAGTTTAAATCCAAATATTTTAAATACTCAAAAAATAAAAAATTTATTGATTCCAATTTTTTACTTTAATACAATAATTATAACAATATCTCATATAATAAGTATTATAACATCAAATGCTATAATTCATAATATAAATATAAAAATAAATGAAGTGAGTGTTTATAAAAAATGAAATATGTAAAAAATGTAATAATATAAAAAATATAAGAACACATCATTGTTCTGATTGTAAAACTTGTATTATTAAAATGGATCATCATTGTCCTTGGATTGTTAATTGTGTTGGAGCTAAAAATAAGAAAAGTTATATTTTATTTATTTTTTATGGTGGAATTAATAGTTTAATTAATTCTCTTGTTATGTTTAAAGAATTTTATTATGTTATGAAAAATAAAGAAGAAATTAATGATAGAGAAAATGCTAATATTAATAATATTTATAATCAAATTGTAATTAGTAGTTATTATACTTTACCTTTTTTTGGTTTTTTTTGTAGTTTATTTTCTTTTGTTTTTTGCTTTGGTTTATTATTAAATCAATTAAAAGGAATTTATTATAATATGACTATTGTAGAATTTCATAAATATAAAAATAAAGAAAATTGCCCTTTTTATAGGAAAAACTTTAGAGAAAATTTTAAAGAAATTTTTGGAGAAAATTTTATTTTTTGGTTAATTCCAACAATAAATAAAATAAAAAGTTTAAATAATTAAGTAATTATAATTATATAAAAAGTATAATTTAAATTTTAAAAAAAAAAAAATTATTAAGTTTAAAATATATATTAAACATATTATTTTTTATTTTTAATTTTAAATATTATAATTTATCAAAATAATAGAAACATATTCCATAAAAAATTATATTTCTAATATCTCTATTCCAATTATCATAAATTTCACTTTTTGGATTTTGAATTATTTCTTTTGGAAAATCTGTATTTCCTTTATTAATAAAATAATCCATTATTGAATTTAAAATTATACATGGAGAAATAATTTCAAAACTTTCATTATTAAATTTAACTTTTATTTCTTTTTTACTTTCTTTATTTTCTAAAGTAAAATTTTCTTTATTTATGATAATATTTTCAATTAAAATTTCACTATCATCATCATTAAAAAAAGTAAAATTTCCTTCTTCAAAAATAAATTGTTTAATATCTTCTTCTTGTTTAATTAAAATATTGATTTTCCCAGAATCACTTTTTTGTAGATTTCTTAATTCTTTTTCATATTTTTCATATAAATCACTCACTCCAAAAGGTTGAATAATATTATATTCTTTTATTTTTCCAAAAAATTCACTTTTTGCTTTTGTATTCATATATTCATAAGTAAAAGATAATTTTTGAATAATATATAAAACAAAATTAAATTGTTTAAAATGCTCATTACAATTTTGAAATATTTTTAATATATTATCACATATTATTTTTAATGAAGTTTCTATATTATTTGGTTGAATTATCATATAACCATTTATTAAAAAATAAGAATTTAAAAAAACATATAATACTTGAGAAATAAGAAATTTATTTATTTCTTTTAGATTTATAATATTTAATTTTTCAAAAATATTATAATTAATAATTTCAGCATAAAAAGGTAAAATTTCTTTTTCTTCATTAATATTTTTTTCTATTTGTTCTTCAATATTATTTAATTTAGATAAGTTTAAAATTTGAGGATATTCAGGATCAATTTTTTTAAAAGCAAAAGATTGAATTTCTTGTCCTGAAGAATCAATAACACAAAAATCACTATTAATATCTTTTTTCTTAACATCAAAATTAGGAAAATTTAAATTAATAATACATTGATTTTCAATAGATTCAGAATTTTTTAATTTCATAAAATTCCATTCAAATATTTCATCAAATTTAAAAAGATTAATTAATTGAGTGATATAAATATGATCAATTGAATCATGATTAAATTTATTTTTTATATCATTAAAAGAATAAGAAGCTAAATCATTAAAATCACCACTAATTCTTCCAGTTTCATTTTTTTCTACAATTTCTTTTTGGAAAATAAAAGAATTTTGAGAATATATTTTATTAAATTCAAAATGAGGTTTTAAAGATAAAAGAAACATTGAATTTAATTCTAAAATAATTTGAAGAATTTGAATTGATATTATGTTTAATTTTGAATCATAATCATAAAATGATTGATTTATATTTTTTATATCTTTTTGCTTTCCAATTAATGCTTTTATATCTTCATATTTTTCATTAAATTGATAATTTTTTAAATTTTTTAATTGACTTATTATAAATGGTTCTATTTCAATAAAAACTGGAGTTTCTTCTAAATTATTTTTATTTGATTTTTTATTAACTATTTTAATTGGATTAAATTCTCCTGAAACTTTTTGAATCATTTGTTTTGCAATTAATTGATTTTCATTTACATTTAAAATTATCATTGTATTAACTACTTTACTTCTTTCACTAATATCATCTAAAATATTTGAACAATCAAAAAATAAAGTTTGTGAATAAGCATATAAAGAAAAGCATTTTCCATTTGCACTAAAAAATTCTGAGAATTTCAAATTTGAACTTGGAGATAGTAATTTATAAAAATTAACTGAATCACTTGCTTCTAATGGGTGACTACATATATGAATTATATGAAATATTGCAAATAAATATTCTAATTTATTACATATTATTAAAACTCTTTGACGAAGAAGAAATTGTTGAACTAAAAAGAATAATTCTTCAAGAGTGAAAATATTAAAAAAATAAAATAAATTAATATCACATAATGGTAAATAAGATGAATAAGGAATAACATGATCATCTATTAAATTATTTATTTTTATTATATTATTACTTTGAAATGATATTTCACATTTATTAAAAATTTCAAATAAAATTTGGTCAAATTTAAAATCAATATCATTAATATTACAAAAATGAATTTTTTCATATAAATTTTTTAAAATATTAAAACATAAACTTAAACAAGGTTGATAAGTAACAATTAATAAAGCTTTTGCTATTATAATATTATTTCTTATTCTTTCCCAATAAATATAACAATTAACATACCATTGAATATCTCCAAATTCTGCTTCTCCTGCTTTTTTTACTATAAAACAATGAAAAATATTTTCAGGTAAAATTTCTTTATTGTCTTTATCATATTTTATTCTTTCTTTTTTAACATAATCATAATATAATGGACGATTAATATCTAAATTTGGCTCTTTTATATTTATTATATCCCAGAAATCTATATTTGATGGAAATATCATTGAAGATAAATCTGATAATTTATTTTCTATGAATATTTTATATTTTTTATCTTCTTTTCCGGTTATACAAAATGAATCTAAAATTTCTGGTTTTTTTGTTCTGATTTTATAAAAATTATCCATTGAAGAAATATTTAATGTATTTATTCCATATATGAAAAAATACCTTAATAATTTTTCCTTATTTTCTCTATTGATTTTTTGTTTCATTAAATAAAAATTTATTAATTAAATATATAAAAAATATTTTCTTTAAAAATATTTAATTTTTTTAAAACATTCTAACCAAAATTTCCTTTTTAATCATTTAATAGAAAATAAAATTTAATTTTGATTAACACAAATATTTCCTTCTTTTATATCATTTTTTTCAACAAGACTATCTTCTAAACTATTATCTTTAGGTTTTTTCCTACTATAAAAAATCCACCAAACAACAATTTGTAAAAGAGAAAAAGCAATTCCTAATACATTAGGAATAATTAAATTCCAATTAGATTGATAAATACCGTAAATAGCCCATGAAGAAGCACAAGCTAAACCACAAATTGAAGAAACAATTGGTAATAAATTATAATTTCCTGTTTTATAAACTTGATATATTTTTTCTCCTGGTGCTGCATACATTAATATATTAAATGTCGTTGCTGCATTTCCTACGTATGAATTTCTTAATAATGAATATGAAACATAAAATATTTCCACTACAAAATTTAATAAAATGAAATTATATATTAATGAAAGAAACACTTTTTCTTCTCCTACAAAAATTAAGTATATGATTATAAAAATTAATGTTATGAAACATCCTAAAAAGTTTGTCACCCAAACTTGAACTAAATCTTCTCTTAAACCATATACTCCCCATAATATACAGTTGAAAAAAGACATTAATAAAAGTACTCCTGGTGAATCTTGATATGTTATTTTTTTTTTTATTAAATTGTAAAAAGGAACAACAGGCGCTAAATAAAATATTGTCGCTAGTACTGAACCTACCCAACCAAAAATATCACCAACGATATCTCCCATTTTTATTTAATTATTTTTTATTTTTTTTTTTTATGATATTATTAAATTCATTATTTACTTTTATTAGTTTCTTATATTTTTTTTTATCATTTAACTGAATAAAATATTTATAATTAATAATTTATTTTTAATTAAAATGTTTGAATCTGGAAAAGGTTTTAATATGAGTTTTAAAAAAGAAGATAAACCTTCTCGTTTTGAAATAATTGTTAAAAGAATAAAAGAATTAATATTTGAAGTTCAATTTTTAGTATTAAGATACCAAATTTCATCTTCAATTTGGATTGAAATATTTTCAATTGTTGTTCAACTTTTTCAATGTCTTTCTTTTTCTTTTCATAAAACAGTAAATAATTAAATAAAAGTTTTAGTTTGAATCAATTCAAAGACCAAAAAAACTATATCGTGTAATAAATCCTTTTTTCAATTTTTTTACTGTAACTGAGTTTATTATTGGAAATACAAAAATATATTTTATTTTAATATATTTAATAATAATATTAATAATATTCAATGTAATGATTAAAACTTATATTGTTATAGAATCAAAAAAAAATCTTTCAAAAGTTAAAATTATTGTTAATTTCTATTCTTTTATAATGAATTTTATGTCAAAAGCTTTATTTTTACCAATATTAAGTATATTATAAATATATAATAATATTAGAAATTTTTATATCAATTTATTATTGTAAAAATGACTTTAATATTTATGCAACAGATTTTAAATGTTGGAGTTCAATTCATTATGTTCATATTATTATGGTTTCATTATTTATTTGGATTTATATTTTAGATGTTTATTTTTATATTTCTACTTCTTTTGATACTACTTTTAACACTCAAAATGTACGTTCAATGAGAACTTCAAAAGCAGATAGGTTTTCTTTTTGGAAAAAAATAGTATTAGTTATTTTTTTTTCTCTTTTTGATAATATTACAAAATGGGGTTTAATTTGTGTTATTTCATTTATTTCTTTACTTTCTTTTTTTATTTATTCAAAAGAATTACCTGATTATAATCCTATATTATTAAATGTTAAATTAATATCAAGAGCGATTTTTTTATGGAGTGGAATTTGTTTAGTTGTTAATAAAATAATTCAAAGTGTTTCAGAATTTGAAAGTGGAATTATATTATTTATCATTGGTGTTCCTTTAATTTTTGGTATTTTTCATAAAGGGGAAAAAGGAAAAATTAAAAAATTATTAGTTCATCATTCAAAATTTCAAAAATCTAATGAATTTCTTAATAGAATATTTTTAATTAATGAATTAATAGAAAATTTCGATAGTAGATATGCTCAATTTACTTTAAGAGGTTATGTTAATAAAATGGAAGAGTTTTGTACTATAGAAAATTGTCCTTTAAAAAAATATTTAAGTTGTATCAATAATAAAGAAGAAGCTATTTGTTATTTATTCATGTATATTGAAAGTGTTTTTCAATTTGGAATATCTAAAAATCCAACTGATATTACTTTAAGAATTTTTTATATTCAATTTTTAATTGGGAAAATGAATAAAATTCACAAAGCTTATTTAGAACTAAATTATTGTGAATATTTAGATAAAAACATTGAAATAGATTTTATTATTTATAGACATAAAAAGCAATTTAGTGAAAATGGTGATTTTAATTTTAGTGAAGAGGTTGAAGAAGGAGGACTTAATCTTTTATATCAAAATAATTTTTCAAAATTTAAAAACTTAATTATCAAAGTCTCATTTTTATATATTGATTTCTGGAGTTTATTATATGAAAATCAAATGGAAGAACAACAAGATATGAGTGTTTTAAATGATTATGGAAATAAAATTAATATTGGTGTAGAAGAAATACATAAATTATTTAATAAATTACAAAAAATAAAAGAAAATAAACCTGAATTATTAGAATTATATTCTGATTTTTTAAAAGAAATAAGAGCAGATTATGAACAATCAAAAGAATTAAACTTAATTTTAGATAAAGTTCAGAAAAGACTAAAAAATGATGATATGGATGAATTAAATTGGATTAATTCATTTAATATTGATATATATGCATTAAATAATTCAGATAAGAATTTATATTTAGTCTTTGATACAAAATTAAATAATTTTGGAACAATATTAAATGTTTCTTTAGGTTTATGTTCAATATTAGGTTATAATAAAGAAGAATTAAAAGGAAAACATATTAATCTTTTAATTCCAGATATTTTTCATTCTTCACATCAATCTCTTTTAAATAAATTAATTGTAGATTATCAAAAAGATCATAGATCAAAGAAAAAAATTGATTTTTCAAAATCAGATTCTTTCGCAGTTAATAAATCTAAATATTTAGTTCCTTTTAATTTCAAAGCTTGTGTTATTTCCACTGATTCAGAATATTTTTGGTTACTTAAAGTGAATAAAGAAAGTTCTTATTTTACAAATTATAATTCTATTGATTTAAATGATTCAAACTACAATACTTATACTATAATAACAAATAAGCAATTTATAATACATTATTTTACTTCAAATTGTGTTAAATTCTTTGGATTAAAAGCTTCTGAAATTGTAGGAGTATGTGATATATCATATTTTATAAAAGAATTCCATGAAGAATTAATAAAACGTTCAAAAGAAAATGAAGAACTCACTCTTGAAGAAAAATTAAAAATAAAACAAAAGATAGTTAAACAACTTTACCATAATCAAACTCAAATAACATGGTATAAAAGAGATCCAATAAATAAATTTCGTTCTAGCACAACTATTTTAACAGAGAAAAAGAAAGATATTAAAATATTATATTTAACATGTTCAGAAATAATAATAGATGGACATTTAGACGGTTATAATTTTAAACTTGAAATATCACCACATCAAAACTATTTTTCAAGTACAGATGAACAATCATATGCTTCAAAAAGTAAAGTAATGTCTCATGAAAATTCAATATCAAAAAAAAGTTCAAAAATTCAAACAAATCAAACACAACCAAACAAAATTGAAAAAACAAATACAAATAAAACAAAAAAAACAATTAAATTTGAAAATCAAAAAAATTGTTTATCTCCAATGCAAAGTCTAACAAGTAATAATTATTCAATAATTGAAAGAAATTTTATTCCTAAAATACCAAAAGTTGGAGGATTTAAATTTAATCCGCAAATTATATCATATCAAATTAATGTAAATGAAACGAATAAAAATAGAAGAAAATTATTAAAAGAAAAAGCCTTAAATAAAATAAAAGAAATTAATACTGTTTCATCTAATAAAAGTGAAAGTTCAGGAGAAGAATTTACAGAAAACAGTGAATTTTCTAATGAATCAGATGAATCTTCTGTTAATGAAAAAAAAAAAAGAAATTCTATAAAGAATAATACTATTAAAGTTAATGAGGATGAATATTATAAAATTAATTTTTCTAAAATTAGACTTAAAGTTTATGATTATAAAAGTAATGGATTTATTGAAAAAAAATTTGAGAAAAAATCAAAAGTTGAAATAATGATTGAGAATAATCATAAAGGAGAATATGATGATAATGAATTTATTGATAATCCTACTATTAAACAAGCTCAAACAAAAGAAGAAAATGAAAAAGAATTTCAACAAAAAAAAGAAATGTTACTTCAACAAATTCAAAAATCACTTTTACAAGAAGATTCTCAAACTTCTATTACTAATTTAAGAATAATTAGTTTTATTATATTTTTATCTATTATAGGTTATGGAATAATCTTTTTATTTATTTTAAAAAATAACTTTAATTTATATAAAGATAAATATTTATATATAAAATTTAGTTATCAGATTTATAGAGGTATTCTTCATTCAGTTTCTCTTGTAAGAGAATATGTTATTGTTTCTTTTGAAGAATATACAAATATGTTTTCTACTAAAGAACAATATAGAAAAACATTAATAGATTCTTTGACTAATTTATATATAAGAATGAGTGACTATATTGATCAATTAACTAAAAAATCTTCTCAATTAAGTGAAGAAAATTATCAAACTGTTTTTGGAACAATTTTACCTACTTATATTATTAATTATGATTTTTCTGTTAATATATTTAATTTAACTTATATTTCTACTGTTAGCAAAGCTGTTACTAGTTTATTTGAAATTACGCAATTAAGTGAAGATCAGATTATGCCTTTAAATAAAGATATTTATTTTTTTATTACTAATACTTTCAATGGTATATTAAGTGATACTAGAATAGCAGAAAAAACTTATAGAGCTCAATTAAATCTTATAATTAAAGAAAAAAAGAAATTATTATTAATTCTTTTTATAGTTATTTCTATTATAAACTTATCTACTTATTTAATTATAAATAAAGCTTTTATGAATGTTGAAGCGAGAAAAAATTCTTATCTTGAAGTTTTTTATGAAATTAAAGGAAATTTAATAATATCTTCATTAACTAAATGTGAAAATTTTGTGAAAAGATTACAAAATATAGATGGTGAAGATATTTTATCAATTGAAAATGATGATGATGAAAATGATGAAGGAGATAATACTATTCAAAGTAGAAAAATTCATTCTGATAATGATGGAAATAAAGTAACTTCTAATGAGGCAATATTGATTAATTCTATTGTTTTTGGAATGCTTCTTTTTATTATTTTTTATCTTTTAACTATTCTTATTCTTTTTTATGATTTTTCAAAAAACACAAAAAATTATTTGATTTTATTTAATCATGAATCAAGATTAGAAATGGAACAATTACTTGCTTATAGTTATATAAGAGAATATATTTTTGATTCAAATTCTATTGTTAATTCAAAAGAAATTAAGAATATCATTGTAGAGACAATGAAGAATTATACACTTAATCAAATTGATGATGAGTTTTATTTAGATAAATACCAATATCTTTATAGTAAAAATTATAGTGAATTAAGACATAAGATTTATAGAGGTAATATTTGTAATTATTTCTATGAATATTTTCAAACTTTTTTTTCTGATGATTCAATTAATTGTTACTCATTTTTATTTGGTGCTGCTCAATATGGACTTGAAATTATCCATTCTAATTTTTATCAAGAATTAAGGAGTATTAAAGCTGAAAGAGAAAGATATTTAAAAGTATGGAAACAATTTAATTTTAGTTATAATTTAACATTATATGGAACTTCAGAATATCATACTTTTAAAAACTCTATTTCGAATAATGAAACTTTATTAAATTTATATGTTAAATATTCACCTTTGAATATATTAATAAGTGATAAAATGAAAAAAGTAACAATTGCATTTGAGTATCTTTTATGTCCTATATATATTGAAATTTTCGATAGCATAAGTATAGTAATTAATGATTATTTTAATAATAAACAATACTTAATTTTAGGAATGTGTATTGCTTATATAGTGTTATTTGTATTCATATATCTTTTCATATGGAGAAGATATGTAGAAAATTTAAATATAATAATTTATCAAACAAAAAGAATGTTAGCTATTATTCCAAAAGATATTTTAGCTTCTTTAAGAACAATTGGAAAATTATTAGATATTAAAACTCAAGCAGCTTTAAAAACATCTTCTGACCATAAACCAATGAAAGTAGTCACAAAAACTAAAAAAAAACCGAATGAAGACACTTTAAATAATAATATTAATAATAATAATATAAATAATGATATTAATGATAATATTAATAATAATAATAATAATTAAGTTCAACAATTAATGTATAAAACTATAATACCTTTAAAATATAAATCTTTATCAATATTTGGTATTGATAAATGTATATATTTTTTATGATATAAATAAATATTGTAATCAAAATGACAGTTTGACTTTCGTGCGTTTTTAATATTATATTAAATTTAAATTAATAATTAAATTTTATCATCAATCTGAATATTAATTTAAAAAATCAATTTCATAATTAAGAATAAAAATAAATATGAAACAAACCTTTGTAGAATCACCAATTATAACAGCTCTTCAAAATTCAAATTCTGGATTTGATAAATTAATATATCAAATACTAATATCTTTAAAATCAAAATATAGAAATATATTTTCAATATCAAAATATTATGATAATGAGTTAATAGATGATATACAAAACGTTTTAATAGAAAAAAATTGTCCAATGAGTTATGAAGGAGCATATAAAACAGTTGAAAATGAAATAATGAAAAAAGTAAAAAGTAAATGTCCTGAACCACCAAAGACTTTACCAAAGACAAAAGTAATAATTGATAAATATGAAGATGAAGATAATAAGGATCCAATTAAAAAAGAAGAATTATTGAAAGAAAGAAGGAAATTAGAATTGGAAAAAATAAAAGAAAAAGCAAAACAAAGAAAAGAAGATTTAAAAAGATTTGCAACAAAGCAAAAATTAGGTAAAAATAGATTAAAAAAAGAAGAAGTTGAATTACCAGAAAAAAAACCACATGAATTAATAGATAAGTACAAACAAAGAGTTGCATATGATACTCGTTCAGAAATGTTAAAAAAAGAAAATGAATTATATAAACAAGTTGAGAAAAAAAGAAAAGAAGAAGAAAGAGAAAAAAATAATGAAATTCAACAATTTTTACTACAACAAATGACTGAAAAACATAATAAAAAAATAAATGAAATAAATGAAAATAATTTATTTATGAATGAAGAATATGAGAATTATATTAAATGGCAAGAAGAACAAAAAAAGAAAAATAATGAAAAAGTGAAAAAAATTAATGATTTTAAAGTTGATTTAGCACAAGCTATAAAAGATAAAGAAGAAACTAAAAGAATGAAAAAAATAGAAGATGATAAGATTAATTATGAAATATTAAAACAAGTAGAAAAAAATAATATGGAAGAATTAAGGAAAGCTCAAGAAAAAAAGCAAAAAACAAAAGAAATTTTATTAGCTGCAGAAGCAGAAAGTATGACTAATAGATTAATGAGAAATAATAAAACTGAAAGAATTAAAGAAGATTTACAATTATTAAAAATAAATGAAGAAATGAATAGAAAACAAGATTTACAAAAAGAATTAATAAAACAAAAAGTAAGAGAAAGAGAAATTGAACAATCTTATGCTCAAAATATTCTTGCTCAGATTTATCAATCTCATGAACAACAAGTTGATAATTTTTATAATAAAATAATATCAGGTGAAAGAAATAGTGCAAAAAATACTAGAAAACAAAATGAATATTTAGAAGCAGATAAGAATAGATTACAAAAAATTGAAGAAATTAAAAAAAGTTTAGAAGAAAATATTCAAAGAAAAAGACAAGATAAGATTAAGAAAAGAGAAGATGATTTGAAAATAAGAAATGAAATAAATAAAAATTATACTAATTATTTAAATGAACAAGATAATTTAAAAAAGAAAAGAATGGAAAGATATGAACAATATAAAAAAGATTTAGAAGAACAAATAAAAGATAAAGAAAGAAGAGAATTAGATAGAATAAAATATCAATATTAATATATTAATATTAAACACAATAAATTATTAAACCTTAATAAATAATTTAATTTTAAAAAAATAATAATTAAATTTCAGAAAAAATATCTATTCAAAATTAATGGGAGCATACAAATACCTAGAAGAAATATGGAAAAAAAAGCAAAGTGATTTAATGCGTTTTGTCCTTCGTATGCGTACTTGGGAATATCGTCAACTTCCAGCAATTCATCGTTGTACTCGTCCTTCTCGTCCAGAGAAAGCAAGAAAATTAGGATATAAAGCAAAACAAGGGTTTGTAATATATAGAATAAAAATAAGAAGAGGAGGAAGAAAGAAACCAGTTGCTAAAGGAATTATAAATGGAAAACCAAAAACTCAAGGAGTTGTTGGTGTTAAAGGAACTAAATCTTTAAAAGTGATTGCTGAACAAAGAGTTGGTAAAAGAATTCCTAGTTTAAGAGTTTTAAATTCTTATTGGGTTGGTCAAGATGCTACTTATAAATTCTTTGAAGTTATTTTAGTTGATACTTTCCATAAAGCTATTAGAAGAGATGCTAAAATTAATTGGATTGCTAAGCCTCCTCATAAAAGAAGAGAACAAAGAGGACTTACTTCTGCAGGAAAGAAAAATAGAGGTCTTAGGAAAAAAGGAGTTAATGATAATAAGAATAGACCTTCTCAAAGAGCTAATTGGAAAAGAAGAAATGCTGTTGTTCTTAGAAGATATCGTTAAGGTTTTATTTAATCATATTTTCCGAAATTTTAGATGTTTTATACTTTTATAATATAAGGTTTTTTACATTCAATTTTTATTTATTTCGAAGGTATGAATAATATTAGTTTTAAAAATAAAAAAATAAAATTTTTTTATGACATAAGGTTTAATTTACCATTTTTCATGAATCTTTAAATGAAGATTTTTAGATAATTTTAAATAAATTTTTTTCTATTTTAAACTAAAACCTTATTGTCTTCTTCTTCTGAAAGCAGTTCTTCTATTTGGATTTCTTCTAAAAACCATTCTTCTTTGACCTCTTCTATTTAAATTATTATTAAATCTAGTATTATTTCTGAATCCAAAACCCAATCCAAAAGGTCTTGAATAACTGATTCTCACAGTATATCCTCTATACATAAATCTGTTAAATCTCCTTATAGCT
Source organism: Isotricha intestinalis (assembly GCA_023807065.1). Classification (NCBI taxonomy): domain Eukaryota; phylum Ciliophora; class Litostomatea; order Vestibuliferida; family Isotrichidae; genus Isotricha; species Isotricha intestinalis. Next base: position 3,038 of record JAJJLU010004251.1, on the reverse strand, counting down.
CTTCTTGCATCTTGAGGATAAAAAAATTGTAAGAAAGCAGTTCTTGTTCTTCCATTTCGATTAAAATTAACATTGCATCTTACTAATCTTCCACATTGTCTAAATAAAGAATATAATTCTTGGTTTCTAATATATGGATGTAAGTTCCAAAGATATAATCTTCTGTAATTTGCTGTTCTTCCAAAATTATTAAATCTTCTAAAACCTAAATTCATTCTTCTATTAAATTGATTTCTAAATCTACCTCTTCTATTCCCTAGATTTCTTCTTGGAAAACCAAAATAATTTCGACGTGGAGGATTTCCTCGTCCACCTCTTGGTCCTGAAGGTCCTCTTCCTACTCCACGAGTAGGGAAGTTGTTATTGAATGTTGTATCTCTTTCTTGCTCTTGAGACATTGCCTCTTTTTATTTTTATATAATGTTTTTGAATTAATTTTAAATTTGAGATATTCTATTTTTTTTAATAATAATTATTTTTAATTTTTATTTTTTAATTATAAAATAAATGTCAAATATATTTTATAATTAATTATAAAATTATGATATAAACGTTTATGTATTTGATGTTTATTTACTTTAATAAGATTATATTTAGATTATGGATTTAAGGGTTTTGAGATGATGAAATTCTTTTTTTTTATTGTTTTATTGTTATTTTTTTAATTAGCTTCTTTATAAACTTTATTTATTTAATTTATTTTTATTAATTAAATTTTTTAAAATTATATATTTATATGACTGATGCTCCTTTACCTGTAAAAAAAACTTTTTCTTGTTTATCAAATAAAAATGAAAATTTTAATGTAGAAATATATATAGAAAACAATGAATTTTTATTAATTAAAGCTACATTAAATAATGAAAAAAATAACTTGTGTAAATATTATGAGAACAAATTTAATATAAATAATATTAAAAAAAACCAATATTTTCAAATTTGTGAATCTATTTACGATATATTTTTAACCATTAATTCATTGATAGACAACAACGACAAAGAAAAACCTTTTATAAATAAAAGTGATAATGAAAATGAAATTATTTTAACAATACCTGTTCCACATATTTTAATTAAAAAAGCTGAATTTAGATTAATTGAAAGAACAATAGTTATAAAAGATTTAAATAATTTATATCAAACAGTTGAAACTTTAACAGAAAAAATAAGAAATCAAGAAAATATTATTCAACAACAAAACATTCAAATACAAAATTTAGAAAAAAAAATTGAAAAAATAAACAAATTAGAAGAAATTATTAATCAACAAAATCTTAAAATTGAATTTTTACAAGAAAAAAACCAAAATATTAATACATTAAAACCACCAATCAATGACAATAATTCAATAATAGATGAATTAAAAAAAAAGATTATTCAATTAGAAGAAATTATAAAAGAACAAAATATTAAAATCCAAAAATTATATGATGATAAAGAAGAAATAAATTCTTTAACAGGTATTTCAAATATTTTTCCAAAAGATAAAGAAAAAGAAAAGCAATTAAGAAATTGGATAGATATGAATAATGAAATTCAATTTGATTTAATCTTTAGAATGAGTAGAGATGGTGAAGAATCAAAAGATTTTCATAATAAATGTGATAATAAAGGTTGTACTTTAATATTAATTGAAACAATGAAAGGATATATTTTTGGAGGATATACTCCTTTAAAATGGGATGATAATGGTTTTAAAAATGATGATGAAACATTTGTGTTTTCTATAAATAAAATGGAAAAAGTAAATAAATTGAATAAACAAATAAATGTTTATTCAATTAATTCTGTTTTAAAAAGAGGACCTGTTTTTGGAAATGGAGATATTGTTATTTTTGAAAATATGAAAAAAGGGAAATTATTTTGTACAAATTTAAGTTGTTTTTTAAGTAATTATAGGTTTACAGAAGGAGAACAAGATTTCGAAGTGAAAGAAATTGAAGTTTTTCAAGTTAAGAAAAAATAAATTAATTTTTTTCATTTAATTTTATTTTTTAATTTATTGTAAATATTTAATATTAAAAATCAAAAATTTTTGATATATTAAAAATTATTTTTTTATTTTTGTCTCTTTAAGTAAAAAATTTATTTATATTATTAAAAATTTAAAGTTTAAAAAATAGATATGGCTTCTTTAGAAATATTTTTTTATGATTTGAAATTCTCAAATTTAAATTATGACTCTTTCTTAATATTAGGAAAAGAATATATAATTGGAAATGAAACTATTAAAATTCAACTTGATGATAATCTATTTGATAAAACAAAAAACCCAAGAATCACTGAAATTCAGCTTTTTAATAAATCATATGAGGATCTGAGTGCATTATTTTATTTTAATTTATATTATGGAGAAAATGTAATTAATGTTTTCACAGCATGTGGAGGAGGAATTACATATGAATTAATATTCAAAAATTCAAATATTAAATCAATATTTTCTCATAATAAAGAAATTAATCATTATGATACTTTAGGAACTGAAAATAGGAAAAGATTTACTCTTATTAATTTTATTTTTGAAATCATTCAAATAGATAATATTTCTATAAATTTATTTATATATAGACAAAAATTATCAAATAGTAAAAATTATCAATATAGCTTTTTTGATATTAAACAAAAATTAATTGTTGTTAAACCAATTGAATTTTATAAAAATACAATTTTTAAACTTTTCAAATTCAAAGAACAATTAAATCATTTTTATGAAATATTAAAAGATTTTTTAAATAATTCAAATCAACTAAATCTTGATTTATATGATAAAATTATATTAAATTATCAAAAGATAAAAACTATATGTATTAATAAATTAAATATTTCAAAAGATAAATTAGAAAATATATTTAATGATAAACAAACAGTTGAATTATTTTATTATAAAAAATTAGTTGATTTGATTTATGATTATGAAGAAATAAGTGAAAACAAAAAAATTAATATTAAAGATGCTTTTGATTATTTTGAAAATATAAAAGAAAATATTTTAGAAGATAAGTCATTAAAATATTATCAACAAGTATTTCTTTTAGAAA